>VZTR01023288.1:119687-259946 GCA_013400775.1 Chaetops frenatus | reverse complement strand
TAGATGTTCCTTTTTTTTTTTTTTTAACAAGGCTGACTCTTAGGAAGAATTCAGTTACATTTATTCCTCTGTCTCTTCAAGTTTGAGTCAGGGGACTTTGGTTTTGTTGTTGGCCACTATCTCCTCTCAACAACTCTCAGCATGGCTTCAGGCTGGTGGTACTTTACATATCAACTCCTGTTTCATTTGCTTCCATATGGCAGAGGAATTTTCTTAGGTCCCAGTCTGGCAAGGCCCATCAGTAGGAGTTTAATAGTCCTGGCTGTGACTCACTGCATTGTATTCACCAGCATTATTTACATGGCTGTAAAGTTAATACCTACTCTAATCTCTGCTGGATCAGTGTCTTGGAGGGATTGGTTTTCTTTGCAGCAGTGATGATAAGAAGTGTTGCCACTCAGATAAGATACCAGAGTGTTTTATACCTGTCTTTTCAAAAACAAATAAGAGATGGGTAAAATAATCCACTCAGGATAATTGCAAGCTTCTTTAAATATGTTTCAATATAAAGGAATAGCTTTGATAAGTCTTGTTGAAATACTGTCCTATTTCTGTATAAATCTACTTGTTTAAATACCTAAATAAGCACAGCAGAATGAACAAGTAATTGAGGAAACTTACTGTAAAAATAATCTTCCTCCTACTGGTGTGCATTCTTGTTATGTAAGGCGAAAAACAAAGTAAACTGAAATGTTTTCTGTGTAGGTAGCTTTCAAATCACATGAAAAATGTGATTAATTAATACAGTGTTCTTGCTCCAGCATGTGACAACTTGCAAAGTACTTCCACTCACGTATCCCTGGAAAAAGAGGGGGGTTTCTCTGGGAGAGTTCTGTAGGCTCTTTCAGATATGAGAGAAGTTTTGGGGATATAGATGGAATAGTTCTCGTGAAAAATAAGGAGCAACAGTGCAACAATATCATCAGCATTTTAGCTCTTCCATTACCTCTTAATGTTTTAAGTCTACATGTTTTTGAGGAGAGGGAACAGAATTTTCCCAGTGTAGATGTTTCATCTCTTTGCCCATGCTTATCTGTGAACTTTGCTGACCTTCTTGCAGCCCCTGCTTGCACAGGGAAAAGAGCACAGATTTCTTGGCATATCCTGACTCTGTTCTTCTGTAAAAAGGCATTCATAAAGGCAAACCAAATGATCCTTTTCCTTGTTTATCTTTTCCAGTTGCCTGTGTCTGGCAATTTGATTGACCTTTATGGCAACCAAAGCATGCCTCCTCCAGGACTGAACATCAGCAACTCATGTCCAGCTAATCTTCCTAATATAAAAAGGGAGCTCACAGGTAAATACATCTAAAATACCACCTTGGAGTAATAGTATCATTGTTTTTGAATTTAGGTGATACTGGGCATAATTTCTGTTATGAGAAAGAATATATGGGTGAATAGTTACTTTCAGCCTGTGTTTGTGTGTGTGTTCACTGTCACAAGTTCAGGGAAAGTCCTTAATTGTTACAGTCACACCTGCACTGTGTTGTGTTCCAGGAAACTTCCATGCATCTCTTCCAGAGCTGTTTTCTACTTTGCTCTATCAACACCAAACTTTAACAACTTCACATCTGGAGTCTCTTGGGATTCATGTTAAGAAATAATACACATTGGGGCTTTACTTCAGTAGGAGAAGGCAGTAGTGATCAAATAACCTGTTATAATGTGAAATCTGGACATGTAGATCCTTTAAAATGTAAAATTAGGCACTTGGGGGATTGGAATTTGATGATCTTTAAGGTCCTTTCCTACCAAGCCATTCTGTGATTCTATGAATATGCATCACTAAATTAAGATGAAAATGAAGTGTTCCTTAAATTTTTATGCCAGTTGCTGCAGCAGTGCTCTGAACAAAATGTGGGAGGCAGGGGCAGGAGAGTGGGACACTAAAAGTCTCTTTCTCTCAAGCACATGTGTACAGGAATGAGACAGTTTGAAGCAAATAATAAGTTTCATATTCCCAGGCATGTTTCCTTTCTGCTCACTTGGAAGGATATAGCCACACATAGGGTACATGTACAAGGTAAAGTTGTCTGTAGGCTGAACAAATGGAGACCCACTCTAGAACTGACAGCAGAATCATATTAATGCCCAGAAATGCCTGTTCTTAAGCCCAACAGAGAGCCACTGACCATGCAGTAGGGTAGGGGCCTGGTTTCTTTCTTGTCTGTCATCTTTCTGGGTTTCTGTTGTGAGAACTCACAGGCTGACTCAGTTGCAGAGCAGGTTCTGGGCAGGAATTAGTTTAAGCAGAGCATTTTTAATAGGCCAGGAGGAAATGCCACCTCTCTGAGCCAGCAGATATTTGCATTTTTAGGACTGCACAGAATTTGAGCTCAGCACCAGAAGAAGACACACAGAGCACACAATAATTTGTGGCTGCTAGAAAAAAAACAAAACCAGAGTTTGTACAGAGATGGAGCTGTATAAGAGGAGGGCAGGAAGGGAGGAGAGCTACTCCAAGTCCTGCATTACAGGCAGTTTCATTGCCCCAAGTAGAGAAAGTTCCAGGGGGCTGTAGGCTGCAAACTCAGCCCTGCTTGGATGTGCAGGCTGGTGGATTTGGCTGCAGGTGGATGTGTCAGACTTCAGGCCAAGAAGGCAGAAAGGGGAAATTGTGAGTGAAGTGGTCTTACAGAAATCCTCAATACATCAAATACATCAAAACAGAACTGAAATAAGTTTAATGTTTATATGCTACTCTCACCTGCACACAGAATTATTTTAGGTGAGTCTTTTTCTGAGCAAAATAAAGTAATACAGGAAAGAAACTTACTGGAGACAGTGAGGGATTGTTTCCACAATGGAACATGTGATAAAAGATGAAGCACTCATTGCTCCTCACTGACTTACTGTGGAGCTGCAAAGTGTTTGCTGGTTTGGGGATTTGAATTCAACAGGGCAAGGATTAGTGACCTCACCTTTTAAAAAAATGTAAGGGGGTAGAGCAAAGATAAAATACTTAAAATTGCTTGAGAAGCTTAGGATCAAATGAGATCCTAAAAAAGATCTGAGAAGAAGAAACTTAGTTGTGCTGTTGCCCGAACTATTGCATGCTGAAGTTAATAATGATATTATTATTCTAGAATATAATAGCAATAATAATAGAACAATAAAAAATAGATAATAAGTGTGTGGAGCAAAGTAAAGGGCATCTCTGAGTTGAGGAGACAAGTTCTGTGCAGCATGGCTGCCATTACTTTCCTTTTTGCTTTTCCTGAAACAAGAACCATTGTTTTCCAACTTTAATGCTAGGAAAGGTGTTGAATTTTTCACCTTTTTTTTTTTTGTTTTTCATATAATAGAAACGTTAGTGTAGCTGGAAAATACACTATTTTTAACAAGTCACTTAAGTTATCCCTTGAGTGTTGTGGTGATATGTGTGCACATGCCACAGAAGGATTTAGCCTTAATTTGGGTGAGCAGAGGCTCTGACTCCTGCCTGTGTCACATCCTGAGCAGGGAGCAATGCCATGAACATGCTGTTCCTGTGGTTCAGCTCCCATGGGATACGTGTGCAGACATAGGGGAAGGTGTGCTGGATTTCAGCAGTTTGTTGTCCTCAAATACCTTGCTGAGTCAGGGCCTCCGTGGGAAACATTCCCATCGTGGGAGTCACTCTGGGAAGTGTGGGAAGAGATGCTCCACAGCTGCAAGAGGTGAAGCTCAGTCCCAGTGTTGTGTTTTGGCATCCAAAGGCCCTTCTTGCTCCTGGGAATGGGGATAATAATTGGTGTGACAAATACCCATCAGGCTTCCTGTGCAGATACTTCACAGGCTGAAACGTTGTGATTGAATTATTTTAATTCTAATTACCTCATTCACATGCACAGCATGTATTTTTCCTACAGAGTCAGAAGCGAGAGCGTTGGCTAAGGAGAGGCAAAAGAAAGACAATCACAACTTGAGTAAGTTTTGGTTCCTCACATTTTGCACCAATTCTTGGAATGATTTTGGGCATTAAGTGTTCATATACTGATGTTTTAAATCTGAATGAGGTACTGCACGTAGTATAAAGCACTAGATCATTGTGTTATGCCCATAGATCAAATATCTCAATTTCTTGTGAAATGTATCCTTAAATCTACTATTGAATTATAATTCTATTTTTATTTTTTTCAATAAATGAAGTGGTTGTTATCAATGGAATTGCTGGGTTCAACATGTGACCCAATTGCTTTTAACAAGTCCACCTTGCACGATTTTGCTTTTTTAATTTTAATTTTTGTTCTTTATATCAGATATGTGGTCAGTTTGGAACTTAAAATAACAGTGTGGGTCCTCAGTGTGGCAATTCCATAAATTTCATTTGTGAAAGGAATTCATATTTCCAAGTTGGTAAAAAAAGCATTTTGAAATAATGAGCATCTTATGACTTGAAGGATCCATAACTTCTTTTTATAGTTTATGGTAGTAGAAAAAAGGAACTGTTTCGTGCCTTGAGCCACTCAGAAGCCTTTTTCATAGCATGAAAAGGTAATGCAGGAAAATTGGCATTTAAATTTGACTTTTGGATCCTCAAAGTGTTGCATATGGAAGAGCACTTTAAAAAGAGACTAAAAAGGGACTGTGCCTTTTTTCCCTTTCTCTGTCTTGAGATTTCCTTAGCATCTAGATATTTGTCTCTGAATTTGTGTTTTCCCTAGAAAAATGTTTGCTTCTCAATCATCCTGATTTTTAGTCTCAGTTAAACTCTGCGACTTCAGCAGTCCCAAAATTTACAGTATAGACAGGACTTCTATCTTAGTGTGTCCGTGTGTAGGAGAGCAAAATAAATTATCACTGGCTTTTAAGCTTCAGGCAAACATGTCAGTGGTTCTTAAAGAAATCTTTGATGAAACACTTCATAAGTTGTAATTAAGTGTGAATATTACTTGTAACATTTGTGCTGTTTCTCCTGAAGTTGAACGAAGAAGAAGATTTAATATTAATGATCGTATAAAAGAACTGGGCACCTTGATACCCAAGTCAAATGACCCGTAAGTACAACATGCCCAGGGAGAACGTGGGAGGGAGGAGGTAAAAAAATCCTAGGGGAGAACAAGAACTTACAAAAACACCCCCGAAATTCTTGTTTTCTTCTTGCTCTTAGCACTCAGTGGTTGTATAAATGCTTGAAAGGTTCCATTATGTTTTTTGAAGATTTTTTGGGGGGTTCATTTTTCCCCTTTTGGAACCTGCTTGTGTTTGTATTAATTTAGTGACTTTTGTCTCCAAGCTGGGGTTGGTGCTGGGAGTGACTGACTGCCTTACCAGAGGCAGAGTTGTGAGAATGGGGAACCTTATACTGGTCTGGCTGCTTGGATGGTTACATGTCTTGCTAAATGATTCTCGTTATTAATTAAAAGTTACAGCTTGACAAGACAGAACTGGTCCCTGTTTCAGTGAAAAGGGAGAGCAGTTTATCTGGGAAGCCATTACATTCCCTTTCCCTCCAAGGGAAAAAAAGAAGGAAAATAAAGAGTGCAACTGTGTGCCTGTTCACTGATCATTAGCCAGTGTTTGTTGTCATTTCCCAGATGTTCTTTATGATAATTCTATAATGATTTTACTGCTTTTAGCTTGTATTTACACTTTCCCAATGCTGATTCAGTAGCAAGGAACCTTTCTTGCTCTGGCATTTGAAAGTTCACTTAAATCTGAATCAATGCTCCGTGATGCTTTTGGGGAGATTTTTCAGTATTTTGAGGCAGTTGCTCATGGAGCAACTTCACAACTACTCTGCAGAGAGGGCCTGCAGCCTCCTCCGAGGCCAGCAAGACAATATCTCTCAGCATCCACCTGCAGGACAGGTGTATCTTTGCTCTGACAGTCTGCAGTTAAGATGGTTTTTGCTTATTTAGAGAAAGCAAGACGATGTGAGCAGATGGTGATACAGCAGCCCTGCTTGCCAAGGGCTGTGCTCCAGCCCCCTCTAGTGCACTGCAAATGCCTTCTGTATCCTCAAACTCGGAACAAACAGTGGCTGGGTGTTATGTCTGGGAAAGGTGCAGGCACAGGTACAGCTCTGAAGGGGAACAGCCACGACACAGAGCCTGAGCTTGTCCTGTTGTGCTGATCCTTTCAAAGGGACATGCGCTGGAACAAGGGAACGATTCTGAAGGCGTCGGTGGATTACATCCGCAAGCTGCAGAGGGAACAGCAGCGCACCAAGGAGCTGGAGAACAGGCAGAAGAAGCTGGAACATGCCAACAGGCACCTGCTCCTCAGAATACAGGTTTGCTGAGAAACGAGCTGCAAATGCTCTTGATGTTGCAGCGTCTGATTGAAAATAGTGGTCACTTGTGGGGTGTGGGTTAGAAGGGACCAGTGTTTAAATTAACAGTGGCCGGTGCTGAGATGCCTGCAGAGATTTTTCCAGAAAAAGCCAAAGGTATCTTAGTTAAAAAAAAAAGAAAAATAGAATCCTAACACTCTAGTAAAAGCATTTCTGAGTGGTCTGGTTTTGTTCTACCGTGGCCAACACTAGTTCCAGACCATATCACAAAGATTTATACAGTAATACATTCTTCTGTTTGCCAGGCCTAAGGAATTGGGACTTCATGTATCATGTGTTTGTTGATAGTCATGAAATTAAGTTCAGCTGTTTGGGAGTGTTCCCTGCTCCTTGAAGTCTGTAGGACTGTACAGCAGTTCTCCTCAGCACTGAAAAGCCGTAGGTGGCATGAATATGTTTTCTCTGTGGGTTGTTGCCTTGTTAAATTCACCCAGGTTCCCAATGTTCTGAGCTGCACAGAAAGAAATTTAAGGGTGAGAACTCTATTTCTCTAAGTAATTCCTGTGTCTTCACCTCAAGCTGGACAGGAAACCTTAATCTTGAAGCCAATGCAGTTTTTTTTTTTTCTGGATAGCCACCCCTCTCCATAGAAGGGTAATTAAAGAAATGTACCAAGATTGGGTGTAAGAACCCCTAACATGGTGACAGTGATATCCCAGATATCCTCGTGCTGCTGCACCCCTACAGCACAAACAGCTGAGCTCTGCATGCAGCTCTGTTCTGCCAGGAGACCCCTCAACAGCCCAGCTAATCCACCAGGGAGATAATGAAGCTGCAAATACCTGAGAGTCAAGTGTGGAAGTAAACAGCTTTAAAATAGAACAGGCCGGGTTGAGCCTCAGTGCAGTTTTGTACTTGATTGAGCAATCTGCTCCTAGAATGAGATGATAAAAACACACAGCCCTTCTGCAGAGCAACATCAAGCAGTGGTGTTTCAAAGCTGAGTGAGATCACTTTTTAAAAACATCTTTCATCTTGCTTTCTATTACCCATCTGCTCTGGCTCCTTCAATCAAAATATCGTAAAACCCAGACCCTTGAATAATGGGCAATACATCTGGCAGCAAATAACCTCAAGTGTGTATTTTCCCTTTTTGTGTTGATTCTGATTAAGCATGGAATAAGGAATTCCTGATTATGGCACATTAGCTGATGGAAGAAGTGCTTTCTCATTCTCTCTTTCTCCTCTGATCTTGTAGTGTGCCATTACAAGCTTGTTTTAGCCTGGAAATGATGGGAAAGGGTAATAATCAGCCTCAGGAATATCCAGAAACAGCACAATCACAACGGAGATTGTGACTGCCTAATATAATGCAGAAGTAGAAGCAAAATACCTCTTTTACTGATGTATTTGTGAGAGGGCATTTAAATGAATTCTTCTATTATCTGTCTTTAGTCAAGTACAAACATGGATTATATTTGTATGATTAAATGTGAAGGTGGAATTTAAACTTTCCATGGAAATCTGAAGAATCCTGGCTCTGTGTGAAGTTTGAAACCTTCCTGTGACTTCCTTGTGATTTTTTTTCTGCCCTGGAATAGTGTTGTTGCTCAGTTTTGATTGACCTCTTCCAGCTCTGCCAGACTTGTAGAGTGAGAAATGTCCCCTCCAGGGTCTCAGCAGGGATTGACAAGGATCACATAGACATGCTGTGCCTTCACATATGACTTTTTAAAAATTACTAAACACATGCTTCTGCTATTTCTTTTTTTATTTTTTCCCCTATTTTTAAATGTTTTCCTCACCCTACCTGATGCCAAACCTGCCTATTCTGGCACTGGTTTGAGAAGAAGCCTGAGGGGAACATGTCTGTGCTGCAGGGTGCTGGGTTTTGGCTCTGGTGTAGGTGCTGAGGAGGAGTGTGAAGGGCCTGTGTGGGATGGTGTTTACCCACCTCTTCAAGACTCTGCTGTTCAGGTGAAAATCTGAAGGGCTGGAGTGTGCAAGGTACAAGCACTCGTCACTATGGGAAAGGGAGGAAATGAGCACAGGAGAAGGAAACCAGAAGCTGCAAGACGAGCGTAAGGTGACAGATTTTGCTTCCAGATTTTCTTTTAATTTGCCCCTTATTCTCCCTGACAGGAACTTGAGATGCAAGCCCGGGCACACGGACTGTCCCTTGTCCCATCTACAGGCCTTTGCTCCCCTGACATGGTCAACAGGGTCATCAAACAGGAGCCTGTGCTGGACAACTGCACCCAAGACATGATGCCACACCACACAGACCTGTCCTGCACCACCACCCTGGACCTCACTGACGGCACCATCACCTTCAGCGACAACCTGGGGAACGTGACTGAACCAGCTGGACCTTACAGCGTCCCTGCCAAAATGGGCTCCAAACTGGAAGATATCCTGATGGACGATACCCTGTCCCCCGTGGGAGTGACTGACCCACTGCTCTCCTCTGTGTCTCCTGGGGCGTCAAAGACGAGTAGCAGGCGGAGCAGCGTGAGCATGGAGGACACTGACCATGCTTGTTAGCATCTGTTGGCACACCTTTCATAAACTGCTTTGGTTCTTGATCAGTAGATGAAATAATTTACCTTTTGTAGAATTTTTTGATTTTTTTCCCCCCCCACCCCTCCTCGTGCTTCATCAGTGTGTGTGCGTGTGTGTATATATTATATATATAGGATTTTTTTTAGAATTTTTGTGAAGAAACTTGTATATTCTATTTTAAAACTACCAACGCCTCCAAAATATTGTACAGCATATGTACAGAATCTGTGAACTGGATTCGCCAAGAACTTTGAACTGGTCAAATCTACTCAAAGCAATAGAGTTACAGATGAAGAGTCTGTTTCTGCTGGGGGGTGGGGAGGGGGAAGGGGGCAATTGTAGGATTGTAAATGCAACCTATTTACTTGGAAACAAAATGTAAAGTTAAAGAATGTAAAGAAACGACAACTACAAAAAGTCCAATTTGTAATTGTATTAATTGAATAGTGCTGCCTTAAAGATACAGTGTCCCTCAAATGTTGGTCTTACATGACAAGTGTTTAGGGAAAATACCTACCCGACTTCACTCAGAAAACAAACTAAACCCAAGAGTTAAGACATCCTGATTGTGTTGATTGTGATATAAAATGCTGTTGCTGACACTGCAGGGAGATGTGAGTGTCTCAGAGTGTTGTTTAATTTTACTCTGAGGTGATTTGGGTTTTCCTTTTGATCATGGTTCAGGTTTTTCCTCTTAAATTTTTGTTTTGTGACACACATGGATGGCTTTGCCAATGGCAAACCAAGCAGGAGCACTGTAAGTTGGGATACACTCTTTGGACAAAAAAAATTATGCATATTATCAGCTGGGCACATTATGTTGTACATATCTAATTGGCTTTATTTTTTTTTTAAATTGCATTGTACAGTTTCTTTTGATTTGCATGGATTCCTTAGTTATCCTCAACTTTTTGTTTTAAATTTATTTGTATTTCATTTGTAAGATTTTTGCCTCTTAATATTGCAGCGATTTTTTGACATTTTTAAAACTCATTGGAAGTTTTCTGCATTCTTTGTAAACACTTGAAAGGAAGCTTTTATGCAGGGTTCTGTGTTTTAAGAGAGATTTTGAGAATATTTTGTATATTACAGTCTCACTTTGAAAATGTTTTTAAACGCATTTAAGGTAGAGTAAAAACTTAGATTAGGTAATAAAACAACTCTGTAGAGAAACTGAACTTACATATTTATTTTTAGTGATACAGAAAAAAAGTAGTAATATGCTTGGAAACATAACTGTGTAGTTAATATACTCGTTAGAGCAATTTGTGTTCTATTTCAGCACTGGGGCTGACATAAGAGAGAGGAAAAAAAAAAAAAGGAAAAAAAAAAAGAAGAGTAAATTACTGTATCTGCAAATAACTGTTACCTGATAACAATGTTATTAATTTTTAACATGCAACCATGTTGTAAAAGTAGTTCAGTGCATTATCTACTCAAGTGTAGTCCTATGCAATAACGGTAGTTTTCCTTGTATTATATCCAGCCTAGGTGTTCCACGGAGGGGACAGGCGGTGTTCCGAGCTAGACGGAGGGAATGGAATTCTCCACGGCAGCCTACAGCTGACTGGCAGGCGTAGCTCGTTCAGAATGAAGTGCCTTAAACTCTAGTTGTAGTCTTCCTGGACTAGCACTGACTGAAGTGTGGCGTAAGCAGAGCTTTAGGGTGGTGGCGTGTAGGGCGTTTGAGGTGTAGCATGGTGCCTACGGATAGAAAAGCAGAGCTTCCCTTTCTCCTTTGTGCTACACTGGAAATTACATAGGATGAGTGCAACGGTGAGTAACTTGAGTGCCAGTTTGGCCAGCTTTCCAAGGAAACCTTGGGCTCAGCAGGCAGTGTTCAGAAACCAGATGTGAACTGGGTAGGACGGGGTGGCCGGGGATAGTGATGGGAGTTCCCACGGCACAGCTGGCTGAGCCCTCTCCTGGAAGTTTCCCCAGGGCTGGGCTCCTGGTGTCCCCTGCCTGTCACCTGTGCTCTCAGCACAGGGGGCTCGGGCTGGGTGGGGCTGTGGGACTCGGGGTCTGTGTTCCTGTCACTCCTCCCGTGGCTGTGTCCAGCCCTCCCTTCCCGCTTGAGCCACCAGCGATGTCTTAGTGTTGATGCAGCCACGGGGTTGTGGCTTTTCTTCTTTCTTTTATAGTTTCTGAAGGAGGAGCTGGGGTTGGGTTGTAATGATGCCTCTCCCCCACCCCAGACAGCTTTTGGGAATGTGTCTTTCCTAGGGTAGAGAAGCTCTGGCCCAGGCAGGACCCGGGAGGCTGCAGGATGTGCTGTGGTCAGCGTGGTCCTGGGGCAGGAAATGCTCCCAGTCCCTGCAAGGCAGCTGTGCCACAGCTCCTGAGTTGAGTATGGGGGTGCAGGCTTCTGGTGCTGCTGTTTTGGCTGGGCTGACAGGTAAGAAAATCAGGGCTATAGAAAATGCTTGTAGCTGTTAACACAGGGCTGTGTTGCCCTTTCCTAGAAAACGGGGCAGCTCTGCAGTATTGGTACAACAAATCAGGGTGTGCATGCTGGAGTGTTGTAACTGAGAACCACTGAATGTATTGAATGAGGCTTTTAGTTTGGTGCCTGCCCTGGGCATTTAGAAATTCAAGTCTAGACTGTGGTATCTAATTATTTTTCAAGCTTATGTGAAACCACTGGTACTCACTGACAGCCATGACTTCTGATTTTTGGCTTCATGCTGTGTGGAGGTGAGTTAGGATTCAAGGCCAACCATTCCATCATGAGGTGGACTCGTTGGCAGAAGTCTCTGGCCACAGCAGCTGTGTTGTGTGCTCCTATACATTGTATTTTCTGGGGTATCACACAATTTTGCCGTGCCCTGCTCACTCTTCCCCCATGTTCTCTTAGGTTACAGCCCTGCTCTGAGTCTGCCCACCCTTGGAATGGTGACACTGCAGTGGGGACACCTCTAGGAGACACAGACCCCAGTGGGGGCCAATGAGAGGTGCCTTTGCCCGTTTGAGCATGGTGGAGGGTGTGGCTGTGCCATTTTGCAGGGGTTGGTGGCAGAGGACAGGGACAGCAGTCACGGGCAGGGTTTGGCATGGACTAGGTGGAGTGAGATGGACAGAAGCTGTTGCCCAGTCTGGTGACAGTGACGTGTGTGACACTGGGCAGCAGTGGCTTCCCTGAGCAGGTGGATGGGGAACTGACCAATTCTCACTTTGCCAAAGCCATGCAGGGACATGCAGAGTACCGTGAAGTTCTTCCTTACTGCTTTGGCCTATAAAGCAATATTTAACTCTTACAACCTGTAAAAGCAAAAAGAAGGTACATAAGGAAAGCACAAAGCACAAAATAATGCACTTACATTTATGTTGTTTGACATAAAATGCACTGGGGGGGAAGCTGATGTTGATAATAGTATAAATACCTATATTTCTTGAAAAAGTGACATTAATTACTGCCTCTTGCTATGATGCTTGGTACTGTAATGTTGATATTCATCTGCTGTTGACTGCAGCAATAATTTGTGTATGGTCCATAGCACTGTAAATTATGGATCAATATTAATGTATCCAATGAAATAATTTGAACTGTTGTTCTTGATAGATGGATTAAAGCATTTGGTTTTTCACATACATCTGTGTAAGTCACTCGTTTTCCATGTGAGTGGATCTTGTTTCCCTGTGTTTGAAGTCTCTGCAGTGCTTCTGTGTCTGTGACTTGGCCATGGATGTGTCCATGTCCCTGACCTGGTGTTTCTTGGTATCCTTGGTTCCACCAGAGCTGTCCAGTTGTGTTTGTGTGGCAATCACACAGGGGGATGAAGCTCCAGACCAGACCCCACCTGGGCTTTGCAAATACACGCCAGAGTGGAAAAGACCCAGAGCTTATGGTCCAGAGAAAGGAATAAAACAGGTGAATATGGAAAAATATCATTTCCCTTCTCCCCTCCCTTGGGCTCTTGTCTTTTGCCTCCCTCCTTCCCTCCCTGCCCCTTGCTGCCATCAGCTGCCCTGTGAGGTGATGGGCTCTGTGAGGCTTTGGCTACCTGCCCCCCTTTGCCCTGCTGTCACTCCTGCAAGGTCACCTGTCCCCAGCAGTCCTGCACAGGA
Organism: Chaetops frenatus; assembly: GCA_013400775.1. Lineage (NCBI taxonomy): Eukaryota > Metazoa > Chordata > Aves > Passeriformes > Picathartidae > Chaetops > Chaetops frenatus. The sequence goes on along the minus strand of VZTR01023288.1, from coordinate 247,097 downwards.
GCACCTCACCCCCTTCTCCAGCTGACCTGTGCATGGCAGGGCCCCCATCCTGTCTCTGCTCACTCCTCCCAAACCATGCAAACAGGTGCTCCTGCCTCCAGCTGCTGAGGAACCAGCTGTGCTCGTGTTGTGTCTTCCCATCTTCATTATTTCTCCCTGTCTCTGTTGCTCTCATCCCTTCTGGTCTTGTTCTTCAACAGCCTCTTGCTTCCTGTGCTCACAGCTTGGGGTTCCTGCTCCCTGTGGACCTTGCTGCACCAGCATTGGGGATTATTGGGGGTTATCTCAGGGGGCTTGAGCCCTGAGTGCAAACAGAAGTATTGAATTTGACCTCTGTCTTGAAAGTCTGATACCTATAAGGAGTAGAAAATAACTTAATTGAATTGAATACCTCAGTTGAATTTAAAGTTACTAGCTCAATTTAAAAACCGACCCAACAAAAAATGCCTGACTCTACTGGGAGGACTACATCTGAGCAGCCCCACTCCCTCTTTCTAGAAGATACTTGAGTAGAAGCTCATGAGTGCTTCCAGCAGGTTTTGTAATGTAATTTCTTTAGAAATTAAGGATAGTGGTAGAATGTAGTAGTACTGCATTAGAAAATCCATTTATCAGCAGCCTAGGATATAATTTCTGTTTTGAGTTCTTAGATGTATTTTGACTTTGCTTTTGGGGGTCAGTTGTTTTGGTTTTTTTTTTTTTTTTTTGTGGTCAGCTTGGAGTGAATTTCTTGCCGTGGGTGGCAGCACCTAAAGGTTTTGGCTGTGTTGGAGAAGCCAGGAGGAGCAGGAGGAGCACCCACCAGAGGGGTATTGGCTGTAGGCAGTAGCTCTGTCAGTAAAGAGTTGGTGGCAGCTCTGCTTAGAAGCCTTTTCGGTTGCGTTGGACAAGCCTGGAAAATCCAGTTCAGGGAAAGAAAGGGGACATGAAAAGTAAGTCCAGCTGTGCCTGGTGTGGTGTGTTTTGCTGGGGGATGCTGCAGGGCTGGTGGCACAGCAGGACACTGTGTCACCGTGTCACCTCGTTGTGCTTTCCTCTCCAGGAGAGCTGGGAGCCCAGCAGCTCCCAATGCAAGGGGAGAGGTGGTGATTCCTCTCTGTAGGTTCAGCAGAGCTGCTCCTTTTGCTCTCTTGTCTGGGGATGGTCACAGCACTGAAAGTTGTCCTACACTGTTGCTCCAGCTCCTTTGAAATACACTTGTTTGACATTGCAGGGGAATGGCTTGAAAAAAAGTGTTCCTGAGCTATTAAAATCAACAAGGCTTGACAGGATGCTGGCTCACAGGTCAAATGTGTGTGCACTGAGCCAACAGCCTTATCTTTGCCTGTGACCCGAGGTTCACCCGTCCTTTAAACTGCCCCTTTCGCAGCTCAGTTTTTGGGAGTAACTCTATTCACAGGAGTTGTGCTCTGGAATCACAGAGGGACCCGATGGTTCCTGTGGCAGACCCCTTTGTGTTACTGCTGTCCAAGAGCTGTGCAAGGAAAGAAGCTGCTATGGTCAGCAGGGAAGGGCCAGGGCATACAAAGATTTATATGCAAAGCATGTAAATATCGGTTGTTCTTCAATATATCTATATAAATATAAATGTCACCACGGGGCTGACGTACATGCTGCCTCAAGGCAGGGTTCGGTGGATGGGGCACACGGCTCTGGGGGCTCCGGTCTTGCCCAAACGCTTTCCCTGCTCTCCTGCTGATCAGCAGTGCCTCTCCAGAGCTCCCTGCTCCCGCTGCCTTTCCTCCCGTGTGCCTGTGACAGCAGCAGAGTTGGACCAGAAGCAGAAGAGCGGGGAGCAGCACACTCTGGTGGGGCCGTGTCCTTCTCAGCACCGACCCACCGGGCTCAGGTTCCTGCGCTCCATCCCGGCACACCCGCCCTGCTCCAAGCCCAGCTGAGATTTAATGGTGCCGTTTGCGGGTTGTTTTCTCTGAATGCAGCGTGTGATTCCCACCACAGGGATGGGCTCCAGGCGGGCAGGCACAGGGCCGGGGAGCAGGTGCTGTGTTGGAGGAGGGACGGGGCAGTTGCTGTTGTGTTCAGCACTGTTTCTTTAACCACTTCAAATACATATAATCGACATTTTTAACGTCTTCAAGACCTTTGGCCTGATTCTCGTTTTGCACTGAGTACGCTGAATGCTGCTGTTCATTGGGCCTGAGTTACTGCTGTTTAGATACTCCTTTATCCATTCCAGAACCATGGAATCATAGGCTGGTTTGTGTTGGAAGGGACTTTGTTAATATTTCTCTTCTTTTTTTCCCTGCTGAGAAGCAGTTTATAGACCAGGTTGTTGCGAAAGAAATTACTTCAACACCTGTAAATAATAAAATAATTTCGTGTTCTCTGACCACTAAAGTAATTTTGTTCAAACAAATCCATGAAGAACTTGCACTGCAAGGACCCAGCTGGGACTTTCCACTTTTCTCTTTGGGGTAATGCATCATAAGAGAATAAGCAGAGATCTTAGATCTAATATAATAGTTCTGTTTGAAAAGGCAGGAACTAAATCAAAGCGGAATAAATGGAAAAGAATTAAATTCATGCTAGACATTTAAAAAAATGCAGTTTTGAGGGGTATTTTAAAAAGTCACTGTTTTATTAATAATACTTTCCACCCCTTTCCCTTGATCTTCTGATGACAAGCCTGGCAGAGGCACTTTTTATCAGACACTGAAGCAATTTTGCTGCTGTCATGTGCCTTTCTTGATACACACATATTAGTCACGCAGCCGTTTTATGTTCTTTAGCATATTTTAATATATAATTAAAAATGTGCCTGTCTGCTACCAAGCAACCAAGCACGTCAGGGGCTGATTGTGTTCTGTCACCCACAGCAGAAGGGAGGGTAAAAAGTAATATTAATCATGTGTTCACTTTTCAGTCCTAATTGTGCTGCAGCTCCTTGGATATGTTGCCACAGACACAACCACTGGTTTCTGAGAGCAGAGGCAAAGCCAGCGTGGGGGAGTGGCTGGCAGGTGCCCCACAGCCAGGTCACTGTCACCAATAACACATCCAAGTCCTGGGTGCTGGGCCTTTAATGTGCATGTGAGGTTTTGTGACTTTTTAGTTCAGTTCACCTGGACCCTGCTGAGCTGCACCTTGGCTTTCCCTGGAAATGGAGAGCCAAATGCCTTTGGGCTCCTGAGAGTCTCTCCCTGGACAGTTAAAACAGGCAACTCACACTGATGTTTGTATTGTAGTCCCTCCACAGAGGTAGGTGGGAGTGGGACAGTGTGCTGCAGGACACTGACTTGGGCAGGTGGTAATGCTGTGCTTCATTTATTTCTAGGTTATCTGGTGTGAAAAATGGCCCACACAGCTGCTGGAGAGGAGGAAGACCATTTGTGAGTGTGCCCAGGTGATCACTGTAGGCACATTAAAGGTGTTGGACCTTTGCCCCTCAGACTGCTGTCTTTGGGGCTCTCTCATGCACCTAAAAAGTTGGGGTCACAGAATGTTTCAGGTTGGAAGAGACCACAGTGGCTCATCTGGTCCAACCTCCCTGCTCAGTCAGGGCCATCCCAGAGCACAGGGCACAGGATTGTGTCCAGACAGCTCTGGAATATCCCCAGTCAGGGAGACTCCACACCCTCTCTGGACAGTCTGTTCCAGTGCACAGTCACTGCACAACAAAAGTTCTTCCTCAAGTTCAGGTGCAACTTCCTGTGCATCAATTTCTGCCTGTGTTCTCTTGTCCTATTGCTGGGCACCACTGAGCAGAGCCTGGTCCATCCTCTGACCCCTCCCTTCAGACACTCATGGGCCCTCACCTGCTCTCCTGTTGCACTGTCTCTATCTGTTCTAGCAAAGCTGGTGGTGCTGGTGGATCCCTGAGAGAAGCAGTGATGCTCTCCCCACACAGTCAGAAACCCACTGAATGAGCCTGTGTTTGATGGTCTGGAAAAAGGAGACAAGTTCATGGATATCCTTACCCTGGGGCTTATTTAACTCTGGGAATTATGGGTTTATTTCTAAGAAGTTGTGGCTCTGAGGATGAGCTCTGAAGCTCCTCAGTAAGATGGTACCATCTGTGTGAAACCCTGTCCTGAAACCGGAGAGGTGCAGGAGAAGGCTGAGCAGGGCTTTCTGTGTAGTTTTAAGCACATCTGCTCCAGTCTCAAGAGGAAAAGGGATTTTTGGTGTCAGTTCTGTGCCACACTTCTCCAGTCTCTCAGTCTATCAAGCACGTGCAAATGTACTCAGGCACACACTGTGGGCAGCAGTGCAATCATTATTTCAAAAGTATTTCAGTTTTAGTAGCTTTTATTACTTTAGCAAAACAGAAGCCAGCACATCAGCACAAACTGGTGTGGGAAAAAAACACCAGGGGATAAAACAAATAATGTAAATAAGTCAAAGGCTATTTGTTGATTGCAGTTCCTTTGATTGGACCTCCAGGGAGAAGGATGACATTACTTTTATGTTTTTCACCATCAGCATCCATTATATAATCTGCTCTGAGTCTGCCAGGATCCTGAGACATGACACTGAGGCTGCTTGAAGATGATGAACTTGCTTGGAGTCCTCTAATTTCTCTTGGTTTTCACCTGCTGTCCTTATCTAACCAGAAAAGGCTGAGATGCAAAAGGGTTTTGACAGGTAGGAGTAGCCCTGTGGCAGATTTGGGCACACCAGGGGGTTCTGCAATATTGCCAGCAGCCCAACTTTGTTCTTAGGCAGCAGTGCTGCAAACTGTGCCCTGTTTGTCACGCTGGTGGCTTGCAGGGGTTACAAAGTGAAACCACCACATCCTTTTGGGCAGCAAGAGGAGACTTGCCAGCACGCCCTCAGTATCTGAGAGCCCCAAGACAAAGGGACAGCCCCCACCTGCTGCACAGCAGTGACATTTACTGATTTGTGACTTGTGATGGTGCCTCTAATCAGTGTCGTTCCTTTAATACTGGGTGCAAAGGCTGGCAGAGGAGCTTCTTTGTTTTGCTCTTTTTAATGAGAGAAAACAAGAAGAACACCAAGAAGAAAAGAATGACTGGTGAAGGCAATTACCTACTTCAAATATTTTATATAGCATAGACATTTTATTGTGGTGCCAGACCATGGTCTATGAGCCAGCTACACCTGCTCGTGTCAGGGGCCCAAGGTCAAGCCATGGTGGGACACCAGTGGCCAGGCCATGGCAGTTACCAGCTTGGATTAACTAAAGAAATGAATAGTCCTGCTCACTTTCCCTGAAAGAAGACAGTTTGCTACGAACTACACTACAGACACCTGGTGGTTTCACTTGTGAGTGATCACTTCTTGAGCAATAATAGAGTCCCTTTCAAACAAAGCTATTGAAAAAGGTAGATCACGTCAGATGCCAATATTCTGCTTGTTCCATGCAGCTCTTGGGTTTATGCAGTTTCACAGGTGCCTCTGGATTGATCTTGTTCAAAATTCAGTTCTGCCCACTAACTTACTGTGGCAAACAGCTGAGGCCTGGGACAGGACCATCACCTTGGGCTTGCAGCTCTTCCTTCAGCACGGCCTTGCAGTCCCTGACCCACAGCTCGTATGCTCTTTGCAGGGTCTCTTCACTGGTGTCATTGAATATCTCTGGAAAAGAGGAGTTGTAGTTAATAACACATCCAGAGGAGCTTTTCCTGCCTGCACACACTGACTGACTGTGGCAGAGCCACTCCAGTTTGTGAGAGCCTGTTGTGTTGTGTGTAGAGACAGAGCTGCATGGAAATGACGTGAAAAGGAAATGGATGCCAGAGATCACAACCTGGTCCCATGAACTGCATCTGTGTTAGGGGCTGGTTGGCTTTTATTTTTTAATCTTATGAGTATTTCATTCCTGATATTGAACAGATATTATTTAGTCTGCAAGTATTGGCTCTAGGCACAGTAATACATTCCTTTTGCCAAAGACTATTTAACAGATCTTTTCAAGTATAGCAAAAGAGTTGTTTTTCTCTCTTTCCCCTGCTGGTTTGTGTGCCAGAGCACTGCATTTCCCTTTGCAAGGTGAATTGGTTAACCATAATGCAATTAATTAAGGACCTCAGTCCTTAACGGAGTCCTGGGGCTTGTACACAAGAGGGATCCTGTCTCTGGATGGGTTTATGGAGATGCCATGTTTATCGAGTTGTTTATTTCTTGATTGCTATCAAGAAATACACAACTGCAAACCACAGAGCACATTTTCCAGGCTGTCACTGCCCACCAATGCCCTCTCAGGGGGCTCCCTGGGCCCCTCAGGCAGTACCTGCCACGCCGAGCCCCGTGGGCAGGGGCATCCGTGGCTGTCCCCCGCTGTGCTTGAGGCGCTCCCGCAGGGCTCTCTGGATGAGGGCCCAGCTGCAGCCACTGTGCCAGACTGGCAGCTCCAGGCCCCTCATGCACTGCAGGATCTGCTCCTTCTCCTCGGCCTCCAGGAGCCCGCGCGCGTGGGCCACGTACGTCATGAATGCCATGTCGACGTTCACAGCTTCCCCGTGCATCAGCGACGGCAAAACCCTCTGCAACACAGCAAGGGTGGGTGGCAGAGAAGGCTTGGGGTGGTAAATAGGAAGCAAGTGGGGTTTATTTCTAAAAGCGTCCCCGAGAGTCGACATTTGACTCACTGCGGTTGCGGGACGTTGGTTGGCATCTTGTGATTTATGGGTTGCTAGGATGATCCGCTTCGCACATGATTAATCGCAGCTGAAAGCTCCCGTAGGGATCTAGGATCTAGTTCTGCTCCCATCTAAGTCACTGATAGAGCACCGTGAGCTGGAGGGGTGAGCTCTGAATATTGGATAAGGTGTGGGTGTCCCCCCTTGTTCCTCAATGGCACTTTCTCCCCAGCAATACAGGCTATGGTCTCCATGCCTTTGTGCTGTTACTGTTCACGTTGGGGATTTCTAGTGGTTTCACTGCAATCTGGTTAACTTGGAGTTCCAGTAAGTGCCCAGGAAGAAGCAACAACAGGAGTAAGGCCTGAATTGGAAGCAGGTGGAGGTATGGGGGAAATGGGGCAGGAGAACCAGTCCCTTTGACACTGGGCTGGTGTGTTGGGTGAGCTGGGGTAGCATGTGCAAATCTGGAGTTTACCTCAGCTCCTTTTCACAAGGTTTTCATGCAGCCTATTGAACTTTCAAATCTGATCTTTAAAGTGGGTGTTGCAATATAAGGTCTGTCACTCACCATTTCCAGCTCTGGGCTAATCAGGTGGCCAAAATCAACCAGTCTGTCCAGGTCATCCTCCCAGAGGTTGGGAGCCAGCTCTTCCAGCATGGTTTCAATGGCAATCCTGGTAGTCTGCAGTGCAGCGTCCCTGTGGTCAGCAAAGCCATTGCAGGACTGGAACTTGGTGTCCAACAGGTATTTTCCATGGTTCTTGAGCAGGTCAAACAGCCCTTTGTGTTTCATGAGAGCCATCTGGGACAAAGAATAGAAGAGATAATTAAGGATAATTGTATGGTCCTTGCATGTGCTGTTGGAAACTTGAGTGTTTCAGTAGACTGGACTGCAATAACATGTTATGCACCAGCAAAGAAACACCTGCACATGTGGTACATGGAGGAGTTGTACCTCTGTAGCCTGAAAAGGTGTCTCTGTAGACACATTTCCTGGTTAGCACAAATATATTTGGGGTGTGTTCAACAGGTCTCTAGAGAATGTGACCTGGTGGTGTCACACATTTTCAGCTGTGCTGAGTGAAGGTGTGTGCAAAAGGCAGCGTGGAAATGCCCAGTGGGACTCTGGTAAAAGGGCAGAGATGATGAGACCACTGGTGTGCAATTTCCCCTGCTGCTGGGCAGCTCTACCCATGCTGGGGGTTTTCTTCATGCTCCCATAGCCCAGCAGGTGGTTTATAATGAGCTTTGGTTATTTGTGTGCCTGGAAGGAAACTCAGGACTGGATGGTGGCCAATCCCAGGACAGGTACTGGATGGTGGACCACTCTCATCTAATCCTCAGGGTTGCTCTTTGGGCAATGTAAGGTGGGAAAACACTGCAGTATGGAGAATATGAGGGTTTAGAGGTGATTCCTTGTTAGAAGTACATATCTTTTCCCTCTCTGACTCAGGCTTTAGCCCCACCCCTGCAGTGGGGAATGGTGACCTGAGGGTTTCACAGTGCCTGCCAGAAACCTCCAGATATCCTGGGGATTTCTCACTGTGCAAGTACTGAAAATTGCTGTTGATGAACTCATCTCTAATACACTTTAATAGCTTGAACTCTGCTTTATCAAAAGTTTCCAAAGCTCTCCAGACATAAAGCCATTTACTGTGCACTTTCCAGGTAATTTTAGAAGTAGAATTTGCCTCGCAGGAGATTGATTGACCACACTGGACATACCCACTGAGGTAGGTGCAAATGATCTTGCAGATTATTAATCCCCACTATAATGAGCCTCAGATTCTCTGCCAGGAGTTCATTACAGAGTGCTATGGATCAGCCTCGATAGAAAGATGAGGTTTTTCTTCCCTGGTTTTACTGTGTCTGGCTGTGAGTTTTGGAGTTTCATCTGCAGGTTTAGCACTGGACACTGAGTGTAAGGGATATTCTAACAGATTTAGCAGCTTGGTCCAAAAAAAAATATATATATATATATATATATAGACTCAGTGAGAGTTAAAAGTCCCCATCTGCCCTTGATGGCCCACCTTGATTTCTCTAAGTTTATACAATGCCATGGATGCTGCTGGACATTTTACATTTCAATACTTAAAAGGGGCAAAGAAGATGGGGACAGACTTTTTAGTAGGGCCTGTTGTGATAGAACAAGGGATAGTGGTTTAAACTGAAAGAAGATAGATTCAGGCTAGCTGTGAGGAAGAAATTTTTTACAATGTGGGTGGTGAAACCCTGGAATGAGTTTTCCAGAGGACTGGTAGATGCCCCATTCCTGTAAATACTCCAGAACATGTTGCATGGGGCTTTGAGCAACCTGACCTAGTGAGAGGTGTCCCTACTCATTGCAGGGAGATTGGATTTGATGACCACCAAAGGTAACCCTTCCAACCCAAACCACTGTGTGACCTCAGTTTGGAAAGTTGCCGGCTGCGGAAGTCCGTACCTTTAAAATTTCCCCGAGGCCGTTGGAGATGTGCCGCCGAGGGATGCTCTGGATGAAGGATCTATCCAGGAAACTCGCCACGGGGGGTGTGTAGCCCCCGAGCTTGTTCTTACACTGCAGGAAGTTCACCCCATTCTTCGCCCCCACGCTGGCATCCACGTAGGAGAGGAGGGTGGTGGGGACCCGAATGTAGGGCGTGCGTCTCCTGTAGAGCGACGCGGCGAGGCCGACGATGTCCAGGCACACGCCCCCGCCGATGGCGATGATGGGCTCCGTCCGCCGGTCCAGGCTGAAGTTCTGCACCTCGTGCAAGATGTTCAAGACCAAGTCCATGGATTTTGTTTCCTCAGTGGTCGGCAGGGCGAGGATTTTGTGCTGGACGTTGTTCTCTTCGAAGTATTCTCTGACTTTGGAGCCGTAAAGCTTGTCGACGACTTCGTCGATGACGATGAAGCGCCGCAGCTTCCTCTTGCTGGCAGTGATGAGCTCCATTTCCTGGGGGTCAGTGATGTGACCCCAGAGCAGAGTGGTGTTGGAGGGATCCAGAATGTTGTACGTTTCCACCACTTTGTAGCAAAAATAGATGGGAGCTTCGATTATCCAGGAAATCCCGGCTTCGGAGATGCACTCACCTCTGGCAAGGATCAGAAAACATGGTTTGAAATCACTGTGTTCGTATTTTGACCTTTGCATGTCTGGACTAGTTTAGGGATGTAGCTGGGAGGTGAAGAATGTGGAGTGTCCTGCCCATGCACTGCAGGAACATGAGGTTGTGAGGGTGGGACACCATCCTGGGTGTTAGGGCTCAGCAATTTTATTCATGGAGAACCTCTCTGAGGTCTTAGTGAAGAGTTAAATATCTGAATTTCTACATGGCATTAAAAGGATACAGTGCAAGAAGGGCTGGAACACGTTTTCATGCTGGAAGTTGAAATCCCGTTAAGAAAGACCCAGCCCAGTCATTTCAGCTTCCAAAAAGGGAGTGGGGAAGAGAAGAGGTTGCCAAAATTTTCCATATTTATGGAGGAAGCATCCTCTGATGGTGTATCTGGGTGATAGGAATTAATTTAATCCTGTCTGTTTATACACAGCCACACATCTCCATTCAGACCAGTGTTTCTACAATGCATTTGTTGAACTAGCAGATCTCTACCTTGAAATAGGTGTGATAGATATAGGAAGTGCTCCTGGAGAGGGAAAGAAAATGATTTGGGGGTTGGGAAACCTTTCCATATTGGAGTTTTTAAGGGTAAATAAAAGCCAAAATTAGTTATATATCTAAACCAGTGAAAAACACAGCCCTACAACCCCTTCCTTCTGAGGGATGGGAAAGCCAGGACAAAAACAAGTTGAGAATCAAAAAGGGGGAAGAAAAAACCGGCAGAAGGAAATAGCAAAGTGTAGTTTGTGTAAGAGTGTTTCTTGGACTGCATTTCAGTAAAAAATGAGTTTCTGTGATATTCATTGGATAATGAGATTTCCTTACATGCCCAATTTCTTTTCACATGCCTGAACATTCACTCAGAGGTTGAAAGAGATGCTTTTCTGTTTTCTTTACCAAATTGTCTCTACATCTTAAACTCTTAAAGTCTCTAAGCCCTTAAACTCCATAGCTGTTAAAGAAAACCAGTGATGATTTACACCTTCCAGAAAATTTCCTCTGGGCTTTTCTAATGGGATATTAGAAAAAGCATCCTTGTGTACATTTTATTGCACCATTTTATAACTCTACTTAATTCCATGTGCGTCCATCTCTGGTGTGTGACCCTTCTAAGAGAGAGGATGGTTTGGAATATTATTTTGTGGAATTAGGTTTTTCTGTGTGAAAATCATAGTGAATTTGGGGCTGAACATTCCCTTGTGGGAGCACATGTCAGCTGAGGATTTTTCTGGGTGTTCTTGGGCCCTAGGTTAATCCTTCTATTGACTGAGGTCCCGCAAGCTGTTTTTGGGTCTGCCAAGGTCCTGCTCTACCTGCTGCAGCTCTGCCAGTGCTGGTGAAGGTCCCTCTGACCTGGCTGAGAAAAGTGTTAGACTTGTGCCATTTAAATCTGAGTATGACAAAAGCTGGAAAACTTCTGACATGCAAAAGAGAGCTGTATTAAAATAGATCTGCATTATGAATGGGGCTCCATGTGCTCATGAAAAGGAGTATCCTGTAATTAAAAGATAATTAACTGGAGAGATGTACTATCAGCAGAGCTGTATGTATCCCTGGGGGAAATTTGTGTCTCTCTGTCTGTAGCAGCTTTAGGTGACTTCTGCAGTTTGAGGGATGTGTTAAGGGTTTTGCTCCTGTCAGTGACAGTTGATTTTTCCCACCTACCCATTTCATTTGTCTGCGACCACCTCTATAAACCCATCCATCTCCCGTGCCACAGCGTGGGATTTTGTACACCCAGGTTGCAGTTTCACAGAAGTGGAGAAAAAAAGCCCAAGTGCAGCACACAGATGTCCCAGTGTATGCTTTTCTGAAGTTTAAAGAAAATTCCTGTCTACAAAAATGGAGGCTGTTGGTAAAATTCCCTCTGTAACTCCGAGCTGTGCCAAGGAACACAGCAACCACCTGTGCTGCCATAGTGAACGTGTTCCCAAGGACATGTTCACAGGTTTGTGCACACAGGTCAGGTTGGATGGGGCTTGGGGCACCCTGGTCTAGTGGAAAGTGTCCCTACCCACTGCAGGGCTTTGGGCTTGATGACCTTCAAAAATCCCTTCCAGCCTGAACTATTCTGAATTCTGTAATTCTGTCATTGCGGGTTGAAGCCGCCATGGCACCCACGGAGGTTTTTCCACCCCACCAAGAAGACTACCCAGTTTGTCTGGCCAGAGCAACACAGGCTCCTTCCTATACTCACATTTTTGCCTCAGAGAGAGTGATCTCGTCCTCGTCATTGGAAAGGGCTTCTCCTTTCTTGATGCGGCACCACGTGCTCTTGACTCGCACCAGCTGGAAATCCGTCTGCTGGGGCTCCTGGGGCATGGTGGCTCCTGGGACTGCTGCAGCACGGGCCTCTTCTGACACCAGCATGCTTCCAGAAGGTGAGATCTCCCTATCCAGAGATCTCCCATCACTGGGTGTCTTAGAGGTGCTTTTTAAAGGCTCCAGGGTGACCAGGCATTGGGGAGGGGAGGTCTCGTCTCCATGTGCGAGACTAATTACAAAACTGAGATTACCTAATCTGGGATGCATGCTAGGGGTGGCAGGAATGTCTGAGGACACGTGCCACTACCAGGATGGGGTTGTGTAATCAGCTGGTTTTATAATGCTGAAGATGTACAATAGGAGTGCATACATTAACTTCCAACATGATGCCCTACAGCAAATTTAAAGTTATGAAAGGCAGTTTGTGTGATTCTTCACATTGTTCAGGAACCTCCTTTGCTGAGCAGAGCCTCTGATCTGGCTGCAGCTCTAAGCTGCTGTTATGGGATGAGACAGGAGCAGAAGCATGGGGATCAATACCAGCTGGTTAAACCTCTTTTGAGCTGGCATTCCTGGGATTCTCTTGAACTGAGGAACAAAACTATATATATAATATATATTTTAGCTTTTATGGTGGGTTTAAAAAAATTATCAGAGAGGATTTATCTTCTGAAGGGCTGTTTGGGCCACGAGCTGGGTTTTGATCCCCACGTGACTGGGGCATGCACAATTCACTTTTCCATGTGATCATCCAGCTGGGGCTTCTGGAGGGCCCCAGGCTCGGGTTGCCACATGAAGTATTCCCTTGGCATACAGCTCTGTGTGCTGAGCACAGGAAGATCTTCCTTTGATTTCACCAGCAGTGCCTGAAGGCAAAAACCTGTCTTTGCCACCTTCTCAGCCGTGTTTCTGAAAGCTGTCCTTGTTCAGAAACAAAGATCAAGAAAACCAAAAGCAGATGTAAAAGCAGAGGCAGGAAAAAATGGGTCTTAAAGAACCCATTGGACAAGGCTGTGTCATTGCTTTGAAGGTTTAATTGCAGCCAAACTCACTTTGGAACCCACATCTATCTCAAAATTGATATTGAGAAAGAGCTGCAAGAAAAATCTCCAAAGCCACACAGCCCTGCTCCAAGAAGTGTCTAACTCCTGACTCCAGTCCTCACTGCTGGCTTCATCTCCAGATGGCAAAGTGCTTTTTAAAGAGGACAGGCTGTTAACCACATTTTGTAGAAGAAGAAAATAGAGTCCCAGAAGTGAAACAACTTGCCCAAAGTCACCTTAAAGCTAGAGGGTGTGGATTAGATGGCACACTATAGCTCATGGCCTGTTTACCAAATACTCATCTGAAATTTTAACTCCCAAGATAAACACAATTTTTATTGCTTTCTGCAGGAACTGCAATTCTAATGCAGTTTATTGTTTACTAAATCATAAAATAGAATAATCTTAGGTACATCAGGAGGTCTGGTTTTTTTATCTTGTTTATTTGTTTTAATTAATAGCAATACACTCAGCATTGAGGCTTCTTTTATTTGCTTTTCTTTTACTCTCTCCTGGTGTGCATTTACCTATTTTCTATTTCTACTTCCCTCTTCTATTCTGGGGGCACTGAAATATCTTCTGTTACATTTGAGAAGTTGACCAATTAACTTTCCACAGTCCAGCTGCTGGCCAGCACCAGTGACTGCCATGTCTCTGTACCTTCCATCCTGCAGAGGGGCTGCCAAGAGCCCTGTGTGAGCTCCCCCAGCCTGTTCACCTCCCCTGCCCAGCCCTGGGCTCTCTCTGCACATTTTGCAGGCACATTGATGTGATGAGCCCGGGGTGGTACATCCCAGAGGTGACAGATGCTGTTCTGGTTAGGGAGGAGTCCACATTCCCTCATTAGCTTCAGTTTGTGTTTCATCTGAGTGAAAAGGAGATGGCCAGTCCACCTCAGCTCCATTGCATGCTCTTTAAGGGCTTTGCTTCAATTCCTCACCAGCCCTTTCTGCCCAGCCCTGCTGCAGGCCACCTCAGGCTTTTGGATACCTTGGATGTTCCCCCTGCTTGCTCCTGATGCCTCCCTCAGCCAGTCCATTCCTGGGACCCTTTTTTGGGGTGCAGATCAAGTGGTACCCGAGTGACCCAGCCCCCAGAGCAGGGGCTGCTCCAGGGTTTGGCTGGATGGGGCACTGGTGCCCTTGTGGGTAAGGACCACTGGTAGATAGTCTGGGGTTCAGTCTCCTGGGACATTTCTGGCCCCATACCTGGTGGTTTAGCTGGGGCATGTCTGTGATATGTAACTACAAGGTTATGAAACTGCCAATTACTTCCTTGAGAGCCAGCAGCTTCCCAAGGTCAGGATGTGAACTTGCTCTTATGTAAAGCAAAGGCTTTCAGAGTCGGCTCTTTTCTTGTGATGTTTTCCATGTCAGATGCTGTTGGATCTCACCTGCTGCCGGTGCTCTGGGTGGGACAGGAGGGTGCAGCCCCAGCCCGGGGCCATCCTTCCCACGCAGCCTCTCCCCGTGGCTGGGGCTCTGCCCGGGTGATTGAGGGAGGAGACTTTGTCCCCTCACCAGGCACCCAAGCAGCGACCTCCTGCTCTGCAGAGGCAGCAAACCCACCACAGCACCCTCTGAGGCCAGGGGACAAGAAGGAACATGCATAACCCTCCAGGTAACTCCCTGTGTGGGGTGGGGAGCTCCAGGAGAGTGGTGTGACAGGAGGGGACACTGCCTGATGCCCTCGTCCTGGGTCCCCATGGAGATGGGACCTGCAGGCTCTGTGGCTTGGCAGCAAGGAGCAGAAGGTGGCTTTGTCAGGAGGAGGAGAGAGGCTGAGCACAGGAGATGGATCTGCAGGAACCTGGAGTGGAAGGAGTAGGGCAAATCCCTGGAGAAAGGAATGGTGGGGTGGTGGATGCTGGCAATGTCAAGAGAGCTTTGGCTGTGACTAATTTCTGATGGATTGTGATGCTTGTTTTATAAATAATTTCTCTCCCTAATGGAGCACTGGGGAGGTTCAGCTTTTCTACTAGAAGCAGTAGAACCTGTAGAAAATGCATCAGCCAGTGCATATTTTCCTTGCTTTCCCCTGAAGTTCAATCAGAGTTTAGATTCCTGGTTCCTGCCACAGCAGCTTCCCTTCTCTGGCTGCTTCCCCTGCTCTTTCTCCTCGTGCTCCCACACCATCCCGAAGCTGTGCCTGTCCCCAGGCCATCACTGCTGGCTTTGCTGCAGGCTCTGGCACTGTGGATGCTGAGGCTGGGCAGGCTGAGCTCTGCTCAGGACCCCCTGCAATGTTTGATGGCCACACACTCGGGTTTTGGCCAGAGTGCCAGCCCACCCCTGTCCCCACATGGGCCGTGACATGCCCCGTGCCTGGACAGGTATTTACACACCAAGGCAAAGAGGTGAGGCTTGGGATAAGATGTTGTCAGTGCCCGAGGTGCCTTGGTGAATGTGATGGCTGGAACTGCTGGGGATGATTTTAGCAGACTGGATTTCCAAGTGCTTAGCACCGAGCAGCTCCTGCCAAAGTGCTTGGCACAGGAGCACCAAACAGTCTGGCAGCAAAGTGTTCAGGTGGATCAGGTTCAGTGCTCTGCCCTGGCTGGGAAGGGGGGCTCTTTTGGAAGGCATTGCTGGGGCTGCAAAACAGATCTAGAGGCTGGAAGGTGAAATGAGGATAGCTCAAAAATGGGAACCAAAGATTTGGTCTTTTGTGTCTCATGTCTTTGCTTTGTTTTTGCCAAATCCAGACTGTCTGTTCTCTGTGCCGCCTCCTGGGCAGCCCCCTGCAAACAGTAAAGTGTCCTCCTCTTTTCCCCACCAAAAAAGTGCCATGTGAGCACAAACTAGAGTTCAGTTTTGATTCTGGAGCAGCAGGTCCCTCCATGGCCCTGCACTGCCTGTGTGCTCAGGGCACACTGATGTCCCACATGTACAGCCTTGCAATCCTGACTCCCAACTTTGGTGTGAATCAGAAGTTGCTGATTTCAGAGAGAGTAGAAGCTGCAATTTATTATTCAGCTCAGTAGTAAAAGAGGGTGGCTGTGCTCTCAGCATCTGCCCAGGAAGAGGCTGGGCACCATCCTGCTGGCAAGAGTGGTCCACTTTAAGAACTGCCACCTTATCTTTGTTTATGAAGCTGCTGGAGACTTAAAGCAGCCCTTTCCTGCTCTTTCATGGTAGGGCTATTTTCAGGATTTTTTTTTTCTGAGCGAGCTGTTTTTCTTTTTCTCCTGTTGGTGATAATGCACAACTAAACTGGAAAGGGAAGGAGCTGTCTGTGCATACATAGAGCCATAGGGACACAACCAGGTAATCTAATTTAGTGCTTAATATAGTCCAGCAGTTTTGCTGGGAGTGTGTAAAACAATGCACTCAAATGAAGCACTTTTTCCTGGAATAACGTTAAAAACCAAAAGTAGTTACATAAAGTTTAGTGCTCAGAGCGTTGGGCCAGGCAGCCAGCCCTGAGCTCTGCTCCAACTTGTCTGATTCTTGCATAAATGAGGGCAATTCTGACCTCTGCTGTTGGCCCAAAGCATCACCAGGCTGCAAAAAATGCAGCACTCCCTGCAAAGGTTGTGTAACCCCGGATGGAGGGTTGCTCCTGGCATGCCCTGCCTGCACCCTCTCCCTGCAGCACCTCTTGGCTCTCACCTTTGGTGTTATAACACAGGTTACAAAACAGCTGCGGGTTAGTTTGGTTTCCTCCCCTTTATGTGACAGACAATCCCTGTCTGTTACTTATCCAGAAACATAACATGATGATTACTAAAAGCCAACATGGGTTATAAACATGTTTTTTCCTCTAAATTAGCAAAAAGCCTCAGAGTGCTTGGCAGGGAGGAAGAGCAGATCCCAACCTCCAGCAGCCTCCAGCTGTGCAGTGGAAACCCCAGGATGTTCCCTGGTGTGGAGGTGAAAATGCTGCAAGAAGAGTTTGTGTCCTCTCCACTCCAAGTATAGCTGGGTCAGCCAATCAACATGGTTTGGGAAGGGGATGGTTATTCCTGCAATTGCAGTTATTTATAAAACTGCAGGAAAAGATACAAGCTGCCCCTGATGGCTAGAGTTTGGGGTGAGATGTAAATCATAGTATTGTATCACAGAATCACTGCATGGGTTGGTTTGATAAAATCTTAAAGCCCATCTCATTCCATCCCCCTTCCACTGTCCCAGGCTGCTCCAAGCCCCTTCCAGCCTGGCCTTGGGCACTGCCAGGGATGGGGCAGCCACAGCTTCTCTGGGCAACCTGTGCCAGGGCCTCACCACCCTCTCAGAGTAGAATTTCTTCCCAATATCTAATCTTAACCTGCCCTCCTTCTGTCTGAAGCCATCTGCCCTTGTTCTGTCACTACGTGCATTGCAAATGGTCTCTCTTCATCCTTCTTGTAGCTCCGTTCAGGTACTGGAAAGCCACAGAAGTAAAAGAGATGTCCTCTTTTCACTCACTCCAGGGAGTTCTCTGCAGCTTTCCTATCACAGGCAATAAAACCCTGCCAGGGGCAATCTGCTCCACCCCAGTTGCACTCTCAGCCTCTTGGCCTTGTGTCTCCCAGGTGCTTTCATAACCCAGCACGTGCTCTCACACTTGGGGAGTGGGGGAGCTTCTCTGAACCATGCCTTGCCCTCTGGGGCCACGGCTGGCTGTGATCTGTGCTGGATTGCTGCCACAGGGCTTTTCTGGGATCTCAGGGCAGGCTCAGTGCCATGGGCAGCATTGCTTTGGCTTCCAGAGCAAGGTGATCTGGATCCTGGAGATGTTCCCACAGCCTTTCAAACACTGGCATGTTGTGTGGTGCACAGCAGCCTCCCTGGCAGAGGCACAGCTCAGGGACACCTGTGCATCCCACTGGCACACAGATCCTCCTTTTTGCAAAGCTTCACCCACTGCCTGCATCTCCTGCCTGCCTTGGCAAGAGCACTTTTGGAAGCATTCTGTTTCCTCCAAGGAAAATCCTACCTGGAGGAGTGGGGTTTGTATGCAGCTGTTTGGTGTTTGGCGTTTGTCTTGGAGGTTTAAAGCAAAATTCATGTGTTGAAAGCATTCTTAGTCTTGATCAGCTCTGAGGGGAAAAAGGGAGAAGGCATGCAACAAAAATCTATTAGAGGTATAAGATTTTTTCAGTTTGAAAAGGTTTCTGTGATTGTTTTCTTAGCCCTTCAAAACCCTGTATTTTGTATAAAAATAAAAGCACACCTGTGTTTATGTACTTTAAGCTCCACTTCCACTGATTAAGTGGTTACAAAAATCATTATTCTTCCTTTTAATTTCCATTTCAGAAACCCCAGCTGGGCACATTGCTGAGAACCTTCTCAAAGCCAAAGAAATAGCCCTCAGTGACTCTCATGTACCTGAACAGCTCAGGAATTACTTACAAAAAGCTCTTGATGTTGCTCTTGGACTAGACCCTTACCTGGATGCCATGGCAGCTTCCAAGAGGTACAGGTTTTCCTTTGTAACCTCATGCTTTTGTCTGTGATTGGATGAATATGTTGCAAGATTTTCTGTCCAGAACATGCCAGAAACATGGGAGACAGTGGGAGGAAGTGGAATGAGGCTTAACTGCACCCAAACATGAAGCAAAATGTGCATGGATGTGTGTGTGAGCCCACAGCCTGGAGGAAGGGAGGTGGGAACAAAGAGCTTTAACTCCTAATTTTGGAAGATACTCTCTCCCAGCTGACTGTTGGCTATGGCAGTGTCTGAGCTGGAGCATGTCCTGGGGAACACCAGCCTTCACACAGGCCCTGCTGGAAGGCTCAAAGGGTGAGCCCCTGCATCCAGCTGCTGCTGGGATAAATAAAGAGTAAGGAAAACCTGCACCTCTGGATCCACCCTCCAATAACAGCCTTTTAATGTGGCTTTTATCTCCAAGCACTCAACAAACATTAATTAATCTGCTAAATTACTCTAGTAACTAAACTAATTAATTAAACTAATTTAAGGTATCATTAATTCAGAAGTCCAACTGATACCCTCATTATTCTTTTTTTGAGTTACAGTGTATTACCCAGCTGTGTGGGGTCTGCTAAACAATTCCCATTTATCAGTGCACACTTTGATATGTGGAAAAAGCCAGTTCTGTCTAAAATTGACAATGTGTAAACGGTTCCAGGCTGTGGATTATGGGAATGCTGAGCGTTCTCTCTGTTGCTGAAATAATAGCTGATAGTTGTTTGACTTGCACTTGCTGTAGGATAATAGCTATACATTATCTTATTAAAGTTGTTAAAGCATTTGTGAGGGGCAGAAAAGAGGTTATATGAAATGTTCTACTCTTTAAGTCTTGGATTATCTGACTGTGGCTGACACGGGTTGTGAATTCTTTCTCATTTTACTGAGGAGTGGAGGGGGGGAGCTGGAGGAAAAAAACCACTGAAATGACTCTAAATTCTGGCCTGAAGAATGATCACCATCCATTTCTGGTGGTTACTTTCTTCAGATAGGGTAATCTAACCTGTCTGGAGGCTATGGGCTTCTTCCAGTCCTCTCTTGCCTTCCCTATGTAATAGGTGCCATCTCACTTCATCCAGAGACTTTGTCACAGGCCTGGCTTCTGTGAAATAGCATCTGGAGGCACCCTGCTTTTCTGAGCACTTTGTGAGGAAAAGCTTTTTTTTTTTTCCTGTCTTGTAAAAACATTTAGATTTTACATATTTTCCCTTATTTTGCAACGAAGCCTTATTTTTGGCTGAAACAAAAATAATCCTGGTAGAACTGAAGAAAACCTGGGCAGGATAACTAGAGTAATTTACTCCAAACCAGCAGATAGATAGAGATCTGTCTGGGACCAGCTGAAAATGGGAAAGGTTTGGGGTTGAACAATGGGGAATTCTTTCCTTTAGTCCCATGGCCTCTTCTTCCAAAGATGGCTGGGGTGGCTGCCAGCACTGAGATGTGCTTGTTGCCCAGCCAGGTCCTCTTAGGATTAGAATTTAGGACACTTGTGGTTCTTCTGGGCTAATTCATGGTTATGCACAGATGGAACTTTTCCAGGAGTTCCCTCTTTGTTGCTGCTTTTTATGCTGGGCTGTCAGATTTTGGTTGTTACCATAATATTGAAATGTCTTTTTTTTTCTTTTCCAGAAAAACTTCACCTGAGCACATCCCAGGGGATGCTGAAGGAGCTGAAAGCAGAGTCAGGCTGCAGGAAATACGTGCCTCTGGCTCTTTGAATGGCAAGTTGGTCAGCCAAGAGGGTAAAATTGCACCAGATTGGTATAAAGGTTGTCTCTGAAGTTGAAGTTATCATCTTCTTCTTCGTCTTGAGTAAGGGGAGGATGAATGCCATGGAAATGCTCAGAAAATGTGGGAAATTACTTTAAAAGAAAGATATGAGCTTCCTGTAGGCTTTGATCTTCCTTTGGCTTGAATTTTCCTGTACCCTGCCTCCTGTGCCCTTGTATTCACTCACAGTGAATACACACGAGTGCTTTAAATCACAGTGCCAGCCCCATCCCTCAGTGGGCAGCAAAGATATCATCACCCTCCGTGGAAGAAAAAGGGAGGGAAAAATACTTTTGTTTTTGGTTTGGGATGTCTGATAGGGATTTATGTGCTTTTTGTAGTGGACGTGGCTGTGGCCAAGCACTGCACCATTACAAGTAGCAATACCCAGGCTTGTATCCCCTTATAAAGCCTATTACACTAAATTTATTCCCAGATTCATTCTTCCCAGATGTTCTCATCTTTGGAGTAATATATCATCCCAGTGAAGTACTCTTATAATCTATTACACTAATACATTGTTCGAAGGACACCACTGATGATAAATTTCTTAAATGATGGTGCTGTCTAGGGATAATGACTCTAAGAGCAAATGCAAGGCAATGTAGTGATTTTTTTTTTTTTTTTTAATGCTGGGTTCCAGAAAGAATATGGAGCCATCTCAAAGCCATTTTCATATGGGGGGAATGTTAAAATATGCAATATTTCAAGCACTATTTAACAAGCACTTGAACAATAGCAGCATTGATGATAAAGGTTCTGCATTTAAAACCAGTCCTTTTATTCTGTTGTCTTTTTGCTGCATTTTAGATGAAATTTTGTCAGATTCTGTTGTTAAACCCTTATTTGAGAGTGTTTTAAGATTAGGTGTCTTTTTAATGATCACTTAAAAGGCACATCTAATTTTCATTTTGAACAAAGTGTAATCTTTCTCGTGATTTTATTCCCGAATTCCCATTCTTGTCTTTCCACAGGCCAAATTTTTAGGATGTTTGTTCATATGACCAGAGCCAGGAAGATTTTATTAATTGGCAAGCTTAAAGGTTGCAGTATCCTTGCTATTGCAGAGGAGCTGCCAGACGATGGCAAAATCTTTGCCTGTGCAGAAGCGCCGTATCTCGGAGTGAACAGCCAGGAAGCATTTGATTATTCCTCAGATGGCAAAAAGATAAACATGCAAGTGGGACCAGTGGCAGACACCTTGGAGGTAAAGTCAGCTGGAAGGGGAGTTTGGGAGTTCTTGTGCAGAGCACATTAAAGAATCTCAGGCAGGTCCTGTTTCCTGCCTGCAAGATGCTGGGTGGTGGCTCTGGTTTGCTTGCAAATGTGTGAACACACTCTTGCACTGAGGTTATTTCTTATTTTCAACGTGGGATGGGGCAGCTCTGTCACACAAGACAGTTTTTCTCCCTTTGAACTAAAATCCTGCAGCTTTTTGATCTGAGGAATCACAGGCTCTCAATGTAGGTCAATAGGCTTCAATGGCAGTTTAACTCAACGTGGGCTGGCTCTGTTTCGGATCCCTAATCCCAAATATAACAAACAAGAAGAGTGTATCTGTACCCTGCTGAGCTGGCTTTTCAGAAGGACAGCTTGCTCCCAATGTTCACAAGAATTGGGAAAGTCCTGGAGAAGTTTGTAATTCTGCCAAAACCTCTTGCTATTTTTCTCCACTACAAACTCTTAGATGGATTAGACCCCACTTTCTCACTTCCAGAGCAATGTGATAAGACTCAGACAAATAATACCTTAGCTGTACTTGTTTCAATCTGACTGATGAATTTGTCCCAAGAAAGAGAAATCTTATGACTGCCAGCACATTTAATTCCAGTTTATGGATCTCCAGGATGTTGCTGCTAGTCCAGAGTGAGAGAGGTGGTGCCCATACCAGGTTCATTAAAAAGCCTTTCTATTATTAATACAAATCAATTTGATCTGATTTCATTTTCAATCAGGATGTGTCAGTGTGAGCTTGATTGTAACTTTATTTGCATTAGCAGGTACCATATTTATTTCTAAAATGAAATGGCCAGGAGCTTTCTGACCTCTGGTTTTCATGACCTCCAAGTTCGATAAGAAAGAAACAAAGAGCTTTGCAAGTATACGGAAAAACGAAATGTTACAGATCACCTGCAATGTGCAGCATTTAAAATCCCAGCTCCCCGCAGTGAGTGTGAAATTAATTGAATTGCTGTTGCTCTCTAGTGCCCATTCTGTGCAACTGACTTACTGTGACTGAATTAAAATATCTAGAGGCAGGCAGAGTACATGCTGTGTTGAGATTAAAAAAGAGAGCAAAGACATGAAAATTAAATCCTTAAAACAGAATGTTGCAATTGATTTTATATCCTCCAATTGCAACATGAAGGCACATCCTGACCCCAGTTCTGCAGGTGCTCAGAACTTCAAATACCTCTAGGAGCTGTTGGGAACAGAGATGCTCATGCTTGGCAGGAGAGATCCCAGCATGGGGACACCTCTCTGTGCAGGATTTCTGCACTGGGCTCTGAACTTTTGCTATTCAGTGTGGCAGGCGTTTTGTCATTGGTATCAGGACAATCAGGATTGTCCTACAGGTTTAAACCACAGTGGCTGTAAATGCTGAAGCAATGAATTTGGTGGCCTCTCTGGTGCCTTTGCATTTTGGGGCTTCTTGATGTTTGCCCAGCTGGATTGTGGCTGCTGCATGGGATGCCTGGGTGTGTGGAAGATGCTCGGGCTGTGGGCACTGTGCTGCCTTTTCCTTCCCAGAGGGCCAGAGTATTCTGGAGCCTGAGCAGGCTCCCTTTGCTGCCCCGTGGGCAGCTGAATGGCAGGAGGACAAGGCAGTCACAGGCAGGAGATGGGTGAGGGATGGCACAGCAGGGCTCTCACAGCTCAGCTTCACCCAGGAAGAGGAGAACACTTCTGTCCCCCATGGTCTGTGGGGAGGCTGGTCAGGAGCACAGCTGGCTAATGTTTATTGAAGAGCACAGTGAGGTTTAGAAGAGCTGGAGCAAGCTCTGGCAAAGATTGTCCTTGTTGCCTACAATGTCTGCAGCCCTTGGTGTCATTCTTGTCCCTTTGTAGGAGCAAGAGGGCAGGGATGGTCACCCACCAATTGCTCTGTGGAGGTGTCTGATGCAGCTTTCTTGCTTGGTGGTGATGCCTGAATCTCACTTCTAAGCTGAGTGCAACAGGGCAGGATTTCTGCTTATCTGCTGCTCCTCAAATCTGTGCAGCAATACAACTCCTGCAAGTAGGATTGGCCTTGCTGCCCCAGCCCTTTCAAAGCAAGAAAATGTCATATGATCTATACATTAACTACCTGCCAGGGAATTCCTTCTCTGCTGCATGAAGCTATGATTCAGCATGTCCAAATTGTCAGAAGGAATAGCATCTCTCCCTTCTGGTGTAAAACTACCCAGGAGTTGCATCCCAGCCCTAGGTATCCTCCAGGTGCTGTCCCACAACTTCTTCTGCCACCCTTTGCAAGGAAGCTGCCAGATCTTGCAGCAGTTGCCACCAGGATGCAACACATCTGTGCCAGTGCACCTCAGACAGTGGGGCCATTATGTCACCCTGTGGCTTTGATTCTTCCACCTAAATCCATGGCTCATCATGGCTGGGAGTGAGTGGAGAGCAGTGCAAAGGCAGCACATCAGTCCATGCAGCACCCTGACCAGGCTCTCTGAAACCTCTTGATGCTCCCTTGCATTATCACACAGCACTGGTTGGGGTTGACCTGTTCCCCTCCCTCCTGTCCCAGCAGTGCAAAACCTCTGGGATTTTAACCTGCCAAGGGATTCTAAGTATCAGACAGGAGTTAGAGCTGAAATACACAGTCGGGTTCGTTTGATACCTGAGGGCACAATGATGAAATTCCACCTTCCCCACTCATGAGGGACAGACACTGCCAAGCTGGCTGATTTCCCCACCAGAGCACAGAGCTCACCCAGACCACAACACAACCCTCTCTCTGCCCAAGGGCCTCAGGAATTTTACATAATATTTTGAAATGTGGACTGAGGGGAAGCCTTGCTTTGGGTTCAGTCTCAGGTACAGGTGTCTTCAGTGGGAATTAGCTACCTATTCATCATATCCTGGGTCAGTGTTTATAAACAATTCCCAACAAATGCTGCCTTAAGTCTAAACTCTGTTGAGCCATGCCTGGATAATGTGCCTCACCATGGATCAGCTGCCAGCCAGAGCCTGATCCTGCACAAAGAGCTTCCTTCAATTCCCAGTGGACTTTTCAGGAACAATATATGCAGGATTGAGTCTGGAGGGAATGCAAACTATCAGGAAATTATTCCCATCCATTATTTTGATCCTTCCATTTTAAAATTGAAAATTCAACACAAAAAAATAACACAGTGTTTGCAGCTGATTCTCTTGATTGCAGGGCATTGTGGAAGCATGTCGGGGTTTGCTTTCTTCTTTTTTTCCCTCCTGTTAGCAGACAGAATAGGTGAAGAGGTTGAGCTGCAGATCTCATTTCTCCTGTTTTGCTGCTTGTGAAGTCTGCCAACAGAATCCACCTTGACAAAGTCAAGGACTCTGCGTTTAATGTTGAACTGAGTGAATAAATTATGCATGAAATTGTGTCGGAGTCTCTAGTGTGCTCTAGAATTGCTCCTTTTGATATGAAAGGTTAATTCAGAAAGGAGTCCAAAATAGCTGGAAATTGTGGGGATAAGTGGATAGTATTCACTGTTGTGAGCTGTTATTACTAGAAATTGCATTCCCTCTCTGGCTTCCCTAGAGATTTCTCTTTGCTGGTGAATATAAACTGTACTCAATAGAATAGCATTTAGGAGTAACAAGAGTGTATGTCCACACACAGTAAAATATTCTAATGGTGTTTTAAAAGGAAACTATACTTTCTCATGTATTCTGTGCACCCCCAAGGATGGATTGCTATTACATTTAGGTCAAGAACAAGGCACAGGAAAGGTAATAAGTTTTGAGTACATCTTTATTACAAATATGCTGACTGTATGATCCATATCCAAGGAACTGGGCAGTCATTTTTTTTTCTGATTCAGTTTGTATGTGCCTTATGAGAGTGTTGTCTCTGATCAGGACTCCAATCAGGTTTTCTCTGAGCTTTGGCAAAAGATTCATTCATGTTTTTATTTGGGATGTCCTCTCCCCGATCTTTTGCTGTATCCAGCAGCAGTGCTGCTGTGCCCTTTCTCATGGTCACTTTTGGGACAGCTCCTCAATGGAATGCAGTGTTACACTTTATTTTTTTTAAAACCGAGAGGAAGTTAATGACTCACTGTAAGCAAAAGCAATCATTTTAGCCAAGTTTGCTCTGAATTAAAACTCTTATTGCCATCTGTTACCATCTATGATGACTCTGTAGCAAGGAGCAGGGATTGCACTGTAAACACTCAGGAAATTAGTTTCAGCAGGATATTTTGCAGACAGATTATTTCCTTCTGGATCTCAGCTTTCCTCACAGTTGGAGGCATTGGGCTCTGCCTGTCTCCAAGCAAAGGACAATGGCATCTCCAGAGTGCTGTGAGGTCCCAGGCAGGGCCTGGCCCAGGCTCTGCTGCAAGGGCCAAGGTGGTCAATCCCTCATTTTAAACCCCCTCATTCATACTGAGCAGCATGGAGTTGTCCTTCCCATCACTGTGCCCATCTTTCCAGTGCTTGGCTCTGCAGTTAGAGCAGATTTTTTCCTTTCTGGCTGTCTTGGTTCAGCAGTGGGAGCTGGCAGTGAGGGAACCCTCTCCAGTGTGGTGCCCTGGCCATGGTGATCACCTGCCTGTGTTTTTGCTAGCCAAGGGGCTCCAGGACACTGGGCACTTTCCTCTCCCTGTGGCTGTTATCCTGCTCTGTAGAGGCTACTCTAGAGGCAAGGCTGCTTCAAGGAATTTTATGGTTTCCTCTGATAGCCCTGGACCAGTTTCTAGCTCAATATGGGAAACCTGGCAGCAATTATGGAGCTGTGGAAACAAGAAGCTCAAATGATGGCAGGTCCCAGGACAAACTCAGGCCATTCCCTACATGTGTCAGGCACTGGGTATCTGGAAGGCAGGAAAAGTGCCCAAGTGACCTTTCTGGTTGGCCATTCAGGGCTCAGGGAAGTGGCAGAAGAGAAATGCCTTAGGAAACATGGCCTGGCACAGCCAGGCAGTGCAAGGACAAACCAGGTGTGCACTGGTTACACATCCAGCCCAGGCACCCTCTGGGGATGGATGCTGTGATGTTAAAAGGGGGTTTATCTGTATCAGCAGATAAGAAAGAGATAAGCTGTCAGCAGGTAGGTGCTGCAGAAAGGGGGCTGAAATGAGAAGTCCAGCTAATATCCAGAGAGCTGCACAACTCCATATGGACCTAATGAAGTCAATGCATAAAAGTGAGATTCTTTTTCATTAGGGAGCCATCCCAGGGAGCAGGAGTAACATATGTTCAGCAATGGCCACATCTGTTTCTGAATGTCTGTCCCCCACCTCCTCCACCCAGGAAGGTTACAAGTCAGAAAGTAGTGATAAGTCATGATAATTACTTGAATTTGGCTTTGGCTCTTCTCCCTGGGGAATGAGACCTCTAATCTCTCTTTGTGATGGGCTCCTCCACCCAGCTTTCATCTTCTGACCCTGCCTGAAGTATCTGCATTGGACAGACTGACTGAGGTGCAACCTGACTTAAGATATTCTTCCACAGTAGCAAAAATGTTCCTGCTGCTTTCCACCAATGTGGCTCAAGGGGGAACCAGGGCAAGATTTTCTTACTGGTCATAAAATGAAAAGATGAATCCCAAGAATCCAGATGTCCCAGTTTCTGCTGCATTTATTATAAACCATCATATATTTGGCCTTAAGGTCTTCTTTCATTATAGTGTAGCATCAAAAGGTGTCCTAAATGTGGACTCATGAATGCTTTTGGCAGAATTTCTGTGCTATCAAGCATCTGCAGTTAAATGTGACTATCCAAGCTTAATTCTCTCCCCACTAGCAACTTCACAATGACACCAGTTTGCACAACAGAGGAGTTCAGAGCTTCAATAATCTGCTTTTCTCTGTTTCCTTGTCTAATACACAGATTCCCTGCCTCAGAAAGGCTCCTGGGATCTCTCTTTCTTCCCATTAACCTTACTCCCAAAACCAAACCAGTTTTTCACATTCTGTTGCTATTGTTGATGTTTTTGCTGGTGCATCCCAAGGGATGGCTCATCACTCCCTGTGCACAATGTCTCCAAACACAAAAGGGAAATCTGGACTCAAGAAGTACTGTTAAAAGTTGTGGTAGAGACAGTGAGTTCTGGAAAACAGAACTGTTTCTCTTTTCCCTTGAAATGCAAAGACTTGAAAGCATTTCTGCTCTCTGAAATAGGTGGATGAGCTGTTGTTTCATTGCAACGCACACAGATGCAGTTAAATAGTCCCAGATGGAATCTGAAATATTCCATAGCAGCCTCTTGGGCAGCGAGTGCATTAACTGCCACAGGAGAAGGCTGTAAAGGCTCCCATCTGGTCATCCATCAACACTTTTATACATTATCATCAGCAGCCTGCTTGGAGGGAAGGTGTGCCACATTTCTGAAAATCCAATTAGATGATAGCAGCCAGTTCTCTTTTATCCTCTCTGTTGCTGAGCCATCCAAAGCATTTTTTTAGATTAAAGAAACATCATTTTCCTTCACAGGGCCTGTGCTGCTTTATCTCTATCATGACCTGTTCTTTCATGTGCTTTATAATTCTATTATTAATTGGGATTTCAACCCTTTTCCTGCTACTGAAGTGGGACACACTAGTTTGCAATTCCCAGATCTGCTTTATGCCTCTTTTTTTCCCCCCCAGACTGATATAATTGCCACTCTTCAGTTTGTTGATAGTTGCTCTTTTGAGAAGGGAGAACTTCTTGCAGCACCTCAGGGGCAGGGTTTGCTGCCAGTCTTACCCTGATGGATCAGTTTGCTTTGACTCAAGGTATGCAAATGTTTTTGCTGTGACTCTCAACACCACAAGCTGGGATGAGTCATCCTCTTTTATATCCTGATTTTCCTTGAGAAGTTCAGGGATTCATTGCTGGAGAATTGTTTGCAAAGCATGGAAAACTCCCAAGATCTCCAGAAGCAGTTCTAGCAGTGTTATCTTAAAAGAATAAGTTTCCCTCTGGTTTAGGGTTTATGTAAAGGACAAATTAATGGTGACATGGTAAACTTTCAGGTAAATAATTAGTACTTTCTCCAATGTAATTTTTTTCTCAGGCATTACATGCTGAGGACGAGCACTTTGATATAGTCTTTATTGATGCTGATCAAAGGAATGCTGTTCAGTACTACAGCTTTGTCATGGATAACCACTTGCTGAGCATGGATGCAGTGATCTGTGTAGAGAACACACTCATGAAAGGACAAGTCTACCTGGAGAACATATCAGATGAAAATGTACTGGCTGTCAGAAAATTAAATGCAGTGATTAATTCAGATCCTCGTGTTGAGCAGGTTAGTGCAACACCATTGGTTAAGGTGCTCGTGGTGCTGTATCTATGGATTTTGTAAAGTACTCTTTAAAATGTTTCTTTTGTTGGTGCCATTGTCTGAAGGACCTAAAATGAACTCAGATTTTATTATAATTCACCTCACTTGAGCTCCAGGTATGAGTTTCTATATTCAGGAGTGGTCCCTACTCTGTCTACATCTTATAGAGTGTTAAAGGCAAGATAAAAGGAGAGCACTTAAGAGTGAATAATCAGCTCTACAGCACAGCTAAAGAATCACCACTCTGCTTTAGAGGCTCTGGGGGCTGTAGGGCATCACCAGCACAACAGGAGTCAGCATAGAGAATGAAAAGAAGTAATAGGATGCACAAACAATATGTTGTGATTTTAGAAACTGGAGAGATTGCATTTATTTCCCTGGCATTTGTGTAAGCAATGAGTTTGGAGGAGAAACGTGATCAAATACAAAAGCCTGACATGTTTGTGTTGGAGGGAACTTCAGCTAAAGCACAGGAGTAGGGGAAAAGCTACTGTGGCCTAAGGAGTATCCTTTATATCAGTGGAATTTGGGTGACAGAAAGCCTGGTACAAAGCAGTTGAGGACTGTGTTGTATTTGCAGGTGATTTTGCCTGTGCAGAGTGGACTGAGCCTCATTAGAAGGAGCCCTGTGCCTCCAGATGCAGTGATTGAATCCAAGGTGGGTATTTCCCCTCTGTGAGCATTTCTTGGAAAATTTTGACTCTGCCAAGGACAAGGACAAAATAATTTTCAGGGCTTTGGTGGCAAGAACCCAAACATGTGGTGCTGTGATCATGGACTTGGCACCTGTAAGCCTCACTAGTCCAGGGTTACACTGAAGCTGTTAAATGCTGATTCCTTGCAAAGTCTTCCAGATCAGCTGGTCCTGTGATGAATCTATGAATCTCTGGAGTGACTGGTGTGCCTGGTGTCACAGCCTGGTGCTCTCCCATCCTTCCCAGGCAGAGGAGTGGGGGAAAATGGAGCTGAGGACCAGCTGTAATGAACCAATACAACGTTTCTGAAATAGTTCATGTTTTTGCCCAAAGGCAGCACAGGATGCCCTCCTATGCTCTCTGAGCTGCATATTTTCATGGCCTTACATTTTGCATGTCCTAAGGAAAAAATGGTACTTTTATCTTTCTCTGTTTTATGTAGTGGGCACCATCCAGCTGTAATGAAATTCCCATCTGGTATCATAATGACCTACCTCAGTAAACCCAGACCAAACATCCCGATTGTTTTGCAGTTTCTGAGCACTCCTAAAGCTACACCCACTGGTAATTCCTGGCATTTCAAGCTCAATATTTTAAACATCTTGTATTTTGCATTTTGATTCTAGTCAGGGGAAAATGATGTATGGCAGCTGATCAGATGACAGCTTGGTGTAAGTTATTGGCTGATATCTTTATTTGTGCACCAGCCCTGTGAAGATATTTTGATTGCACTCTACTTGACCCAAATCCTGCCTGTGGAACCTTGTTCTTAGCCTCTTAGCTGAGCCTGAGGGCAAGATTGGGCCCTGGGGATCAAATAGCTGGAAGACTTAATCAGTCAGCTTCTAAGACTTTATATCCAATCCATCTCCCAGGCTAGGAAATGCCATACCCTACTCTCCTGAAAGTGGAGTGTTTGGAGCATCTCCCCACAGCACAGCCCTTCTGCTCCATTGTCTGGTACCTCAGTGCTCTGTTTGAGATTAATATCTGTGCGGATAAAGGGGGCTTTTTGTCTTGAATTAGTGATACTTTTTGTATTAATTATTGGGCCAAGAAGACATGGATGCCATGCTCCCACCTGGTTCTCAGCAGCAGAGTCCTTCCCAGCAGTCAGTGAGCGCTGCCCCTTCCTGTGTGTCGTGTTTCTCTTCTCGTTTCAGACAGGAGCCGTGAGGGACGAGGTCTTCTGGGGCTGCGGCCGGCGCCGCATCCTGGAGCGGCTGCGCTTGGATGGCAGGGTGGCCTATGTCACAGGAGGAGGGCAGGGGATTGGGAGGGCCTTTGCCCACGCCCTGGGGGAGGCTGGGGCCAAGGTGGCTGTGGTGGATCTGGTCCTTGCCAAGGCAGAAGCGGTGGCGTGCGAGCTCAGTCTCAAAGGTAAGCACTGAGTGCGATGGGCGCCGCGGTGGGTGGCTCGTCTTCTTCAAACCTGGCCCTGCTCTGCAGTGCAATCCCCTCCCCTCCAGCCCTGCTGGGGAATTGGTTAGACAAGAGGATTTTCATCCCATGGGCACAAAGCTTCTCCTGCCCTGTTGGTGTTGTCCCAGCAGTCATTGATACCACACCATCTGCGAGTGTCATTTATTAATATAAACTCTATTAGAGAGGCAAGGTGATCCAAACAAAATTCCCCTCCAAAGGTGCCCACAGTGGTGAGCCGTGGCTGACAGGAACAGAGAAGGGTCACCTTGCACAAGTGAGATCTGTGTAACCAGCCCTGAACAGGGATGGTGCTGCTCAAAGTAAATCATGCAGCACCTCAGGCTTCACTGTGGGTGAGTGACAGATGCAGCCTACAAACTCTCCTACCCCCTCTTCCAGACCTAATATCTGTACCATGAGCCAAAACACCAAAACAAGGTAGTTCTATTATCAGTCTGAATCTCTCATTGCACCCTTTAAGTTGAAGATAAGTAATTTCTCAAGGCCTTTTTCAAACATGTATGCCAGGTCAGATATGGGAACTGATAGACATAATAAGTAAAATCCCAAATAAGAGGTAAAATCCTGTACAAGCCACTCCTGTTTTAGCAGTAAAAACAGAAAATGTAACATAAAATTGAATTTCCCCCTAGAGCTGTACTAAGCTGCAATTGTAAAGGGGAAAAAGAAAGCTGGAAATATAATTTTAATGATAAAAGAAAGGAAGTATTACTCATTTTATAATTCCTTCTGTGAGATTGCACTTGAGCCTTCTTTGAAGTTCAGTACTTCATTGTCTCTAAAGATGGACATTTACACAGGAAATTTTCACTTTTCCATGTGGATAAAGTCACCAATATTTGTTCCCACTCTGACTTTTGCAAGGGATCAGGTCATTAGAAACCAAATTCTCCAGCAAAAGCAATCCCTGCCAATGTATTTATATCACCCAGTCTCAGAAAGGGGCAAGGAACGGTGTCATTCTGGTTTGGATACCATCCTGAGCCTCCCCAGAGAACATCAAAACAAAACATCCCTGTCTGCACAATCCCAGCTCTGCTGAGCAGGAGACACTTTACACTGAGTGTCAGTGCAATGGTTAAAGCTCTGATCCCAAATAAAGACCTAGGAGAAAGTGTCCAGTTCCTATTATAAATTCCTGAGTCATCCAGTCCCTGCTTCCCTGAAGCTTTTCACTCTCTTAAGCACTGGAGCCACATGGTTTTGGCACAAAGTGGCTGTGCCCTACACCTTAACTCTCCTTTTGGACATTTTTTCCCTGTGAGATCCTGCATATCAAGCCGAGCTATTCGGGTTGAAATGGGCTACTTGATAGAGCCATGAGACTCTGGATGCCAACAGCCTATTGGAAAATGAACTTAACTCATCTCCAGGGCATTTTCAGTAGGAGTTTGATCATCCACCCTTCAATGGCTGCCCTACATCTCTGCTCCTTCAGCAGTGGGCTGCCAGCCTGAAGGAGGTGGGGGGCTGTTCCAAAATGCAGTCAGAGAGGTCATGAGGCATAGCAAATACTATTGCAGTCTAAAGTAAAGAAAATCTCACTTCTCACTCTTTACACATCTTTATCCTTTGAGGTCAAAAATTATCTATCAATTTGACCAGTGCAGCTGGTCAGGGCACGTCTCTTCCATCTCATGATGGGTTTTGAGGTTTCAAATTTATTGTCGTTCCCTGTTGGAACAACCCCCAAACTTTGTAAAGCTTTTGTGAAAGGGAATTATATCCAAATGCCCGTTTTTGGAAAGGATCTGAAAAGGTCAGGTTTTCAATCTCTTTCTCTCCAGAGGTAACTAGAGAGTCTAGCCTGGACCTCAGAAGCTTTCCCTTGAAAACTTTTTGTTGAAATCAGTGTTTCCATGAAACATTTTGGCTTCAAAGTAGTATCGTGCTCTGTTGGAAAAAAATTTTGACAAAAAGATTCAGCTAGCTTTACTCTCAAAATATTCACATGAGTAAATTGAAGCAATCATAACATTAATACCTATTTTTCCTGCTGTAATAAGGACAAAGGGGCTGTGATTCTTCCCCCTTCTTTGGCTGTAGATCTCTAACTCAAAGTTGGAAGCTCAGTGCCCCAAGTCATTCCCATACTGATACTTTTTCAAAACATTTTGCTTAGCTTGCCTAGAGCTGCTCTGCTTCATATACCAAGGAGCCCTTTCCTGCCTTTTGGGATGGTGCCATCATTTCATGATGAGTTTTAAACATCAGAACGCCTGTGATCTCAGTTTTAGCTTTGTTAGACAGCTTGGGTGTATGTCCCTTGGCTACAGGGCTCTTTGTTTTTAGATCCTGTGTGAATACCTTTTCCAACAGTTGCTAATGGATCCTGACAGAAGAACCAAAAATGATGAAACATAACCAAAAAATCCTAAGGGTTACCTTCCACTACACACATCTCTGTCTTCAGGGGGAATCACTGCCTCTACCCTAAGGGAAGAATTAGTCTGATGGGATTTTTAAAATGTGCATTTTCGCTGTAAACTATGCAAATGCCTTGTGGAATGTCACTCCTGATCTTCTTGTCTATATGCAACATGTTACCTCCATTTATACCGAGAGACCAGAGACGAAGCCCGTGGCAAGGGGACGTGTGTGTGTGTGTGTGTGTGTCCCTGCAGAAGGACACCTCAGGCATATCCAGCACAGTGATTCTCTCCAGCACAGAGCCCCTGGGCCCCTCTCCTGCCCCTCTCATCCCAAACCTGCCTCCACAAGCCCCACCAAACTGAGCTGAGCCCTGTGGAGGTGCACTGGCCCCATCACGCACCCGGCAGCGCCGTCCTGTGCTGGGTGCCTTGCCTCTGGCTGTGTCTGTAGATTTGAAGCTATTTTCCCATCGTTTCTTTTATTTATTATTTTTAACAGGTGGTTTAGGGGGACAGTGGAGAGACAGAAAGTGGTTTCCTCCCCCCCTCTCAGAGTGCAGGGGTATCAGCTGAATTGATTCAGGTCGAGTGTGGGACTCTGGTTTGAAGTGAGCGTGGCTTCACTGCTTCTTCCCTAGACACTCACACGTGGCACCTTCTGTCTCGTGTTTATGAACTGACCTATAAGATGAAGCTCTAAATGGGGTGAGAGTTGGAGGGCAGGTGAAGAGTCTTTCTGTTACCATTAGTAACACGCTTGCACCCGTTTTGTCTGTAAATTGAAAAAGAAAGATTGCAGCAGCCCCCTGTGCCTTACGTGTCTTGATAACAATTAGGAGGAGCAACAGGGGCTGCCTGGATATTCTTATTCTTTCAGCATATTTAGCATAAAACCTGCCATAAAATAAGAGGTCTTGTTTTGTGGCAGAGCTTGCATTCATTTTTTAGTTGTCTGTATTTTGTCTCTGCCATGGAAATCAAGAGAACGGTGTCACTGCTGAAGGGGACAGGAGCTCCCACACCCTGGCACCCCAGAGTGGTGTCACCTCAGGCTGTGCTCTCTGACAGCCTCCTGAAGGCATTGCAGATGAGGAGGAGCTTTTCCATGCAAAAGCCTCATTCCTGCCATTTTCTTCACACACCACTTAGCAATTCCTGTTTTGTCTTGTTTTCCTGGAAGCCTCCATCTCAGCTTCATTTTGGGAGAGTCACCTCCTAGAATAGGTTTATCCCTTCTTTTAAATGTTTTATCAGAATGATCTAAAAGAGGGACCAATGTGGAACAAGTTTGTCGTTTATATAGAAGTAAAATATGTTGCTTTAACAGCTGCAAATTTCTACCCTGCCTGCTGATGCATGGTCCAACCCCAGTGGCTGCCTCCCTTCTTCCTTAATTAGGACCAATTTCAGCACAGCCCTTACTGGTGTAGCCTTGTTTGGCTTTGGGATGGGTATAATCTGTGGCATCAGGTGCCTCAGCAGGCTTGTTAGGTTGCTTAACAATAAGGGTATTTAAAGCTGATTCTAATAATAAATTAAATGAAGCTATTCACGGATCAGCGCTGGTACAAAACTCAACGGCTGGTTTATTTTAGGAAAAAAAAGGAAAACTTCTGCATGCTTCAAATTTGGTAAATCTTTTCCAAATGTTCGCATTATTCTGGCAGTGTGATTCACAATAAGTAAGGCACTATGACTACCATACCTGTGCACCTGCAGGTATTACCACTTAGCTCCCACCTAAAATTGGTTTGATTTTGTACGAGGCTCGCAGCTCTCTGGATGCTGTGGTTCACCCAGAGAGCGGTTTGGGATAAATCAATTTGATTTCCCCAGCATCTTGGGGGGGGACCCGGCATAAGAAAAGCCTCTGTAGAGCTGCCGGGAGCTGGGGAAGCTGCAGTTGAAGGTTTGGACAGAAGATGGTGCAGTGTTCCAAGCTTCGTCCTGCCGGAGTGGCAGCCTCGGCTCCCGCACCTGGGCTCCAGGTTGGTCCCAGCAAGCAAACCTCGCACCAGCCAGCAACTTTATAGTGGTACTGCAGCAACAAACACACGTTTTGCTACTATTTGTGGAGCAATGAATTAAGGTGGAGTATATATATAAATATATTTATATGTATAAGTTACAGCCATATAAAAAATATCTCTATATATATGAATTAAAACATGATCATAAAACAGAATTTTTTTCTTTCCCTATGAATTCCTGTGCTGACTCCATCCCTCTTTTTTCAATGCAGGCATTAAAAGCCTTGCCCTGGCAGCAGATGTAAGCAAGCCTGAGGATGTGCAAAGGATGGTGGATGCAATTGTGGCTCGCTGGGGCACAGTCCACATCGCATGCAACAATGCAGGAATCAATCTGAACTCTGCAAGTGAAGAGACTTCCCTGGAGGAATGGGACAAAACTTTTAATGTTAATTTACGAGGATTATTTTTGTGCTGCCAAGTAAGTGTGAAATACTGCAGTGGTTAGTTTTGCAAATGGATATTAACATTCTAAGTATTTGCTTTATCTCAAGATCTAATAACACTTTATTAATAATTATCACCATAAAATCGGCCCTCATTTTGGTGGAGTTTAGGAGATATTTTCTTTATACCAATTACAGATTTTGGTCAATACATTCAAAAGCATCTGGTACTTGTTGGCTACCCAAGACCAGGCATTAAAATTTTTTTGAAGGGTAGTTATTTCAAAACCAGAAGGCTTGGAGGGGGGAATTCCCAACATTAGTCATTTTTTGAAAAAATATTGCCAACAGTGAAGAGGTGTGAAATGGCAATGGGATTTTTTTTCCTGCATCAGCCATTTTTAGACCAAGTTTTTATATCAAGTGCTTAAGAAAAAAATGTGTTAGCACATCAACTCTTCTGAAAAGTGAAGACTAATTTATTATCATGTCATTATTAGCACAATCACAGAAAGGGTCACTGGTCTTTCCTTTAATTTCTGTCACAGGCTGCAGGCCGCATTATGCTGAATCAAGGATATGGGAAGATAATTAACACAGCATCTATGGCAAGTTTAATAGGTGAGTGATGAGAGCTAACAGTTGTGCCTCAGAATCCATATTTTAATTACTACCGATGCTATTTGAATCAATTAAACCTGTATTGGGAAGGAGTAAATCACTGACATTTCATATTAGAGGAAATGTACTACAAAATTTTTATTGATATCATTTTTCACCATTTATCTGTCTTCGATGTTTTAGAGCACTTATTACTTTTTATAGAAAAGGCGGAGTCACCTTCTCTGACTCTGGGTACCACAGGAGAGCTGCTGTCCCCTCCTTGCTGTTCCAGGCAAACTCCTTGGCACGTGGGAAGCTGAGCCCACAAGATGCTTCCAAGCCACCCCAAAGGATTTTGTGCCAATATTTGCCCTGGTACCCATGGGTTTTATAACATTCTCATGGCCAACAGGTGCCTGCACCAACGCTGCTGAATCAGCAGTGTCAT
The DNA here is from genome assembly GCA_013400775.1 of Chaetops frenatus. Taxonomy (NCBI): domain Eukaryota; kingdom Metazoa; phylum Chordata; class Aves; order Passeriformes; family Picathartidae; genus Chaetops; species Chaetops frenatus. The sequence continues at coordinate 210,472 of VZTR01023288.1, read as the reverse complement.
CAAAAGCACCAATAAACCATTGTAACATATGGAATGAAATCCCTACTGCTGAGCTAATCTGGAAGGCTGCTGAGCTGAAGCCCATGTAACAAAAATTGATCAATTACACAAATTAAGCATAGCCCTTTAGGAATTTATTTTATTGGTCTGGACATCTGTTGCAGTATTGTCCAAATCCAAAAATCAAATGGTGCCTTGGGTTGCCAAGTTAGGCAAGAAAATCTAATAGCTATAAAAGTACAACTGAAAACCCCTGTATTAATATCATGTCCATCTGCTGAATGTTACATAAATATGCAGTCTTTTTATTTTCCTTCAGAATAACGTTTATTTTTACTGTGCCCAGTTTGACATTCTATGACATTCTACTCAGTTTATTGCACAGTAACTTTAAATGGTTCTTCAAAAATCCATTTACAATGTTGTTGTTAATATTTTTTTTCAAGTGTCTTTACCAGCTGTTTTACTTATGCTTAAACACAGGCACCACTCCTCCGTCCCAGCTTTGTAAAGTTGCAAAATCTCCTCAGGAAAAGTAGTTCTGCAAAGATTGTGAGGCTTTAAATTTCAAACACCTCAGGCTTTCCTGCTCTGCTCTGAGCAGTCGGCCTCTGGTCTGTGCTTGGGCTGTCACCGTCCACATCATTGTCACAAAGCAAAATTTCCTGGGATGTAGTCCATCCTGGAGAAAGTTAGGAAGCTCTGGGAATTGGCAGGAACTGGGGATCTGCTGGTTTGGCTCCCAGCTCCCAGCCTTGCTGCAGCCCAGCAGTGGTCTGCTCTGCTTAAGGAGAGGCACTTTCCAGCTTTTCCATGGGAGTTTGGCACAGCTGTGCTGAGCTGGGTGGCGATGCCATTCCAGCACAGCATCCCTCCCAGCCCCAGCTTGGAGCTGCACCTCCTTGGCTTGAGAGCCAAGTCCAGAGCCCACCTGGAGATCACATTTGAGGGCAGGACCACTCCTGGAACAGGAAGGCATGTTGGAAAGCAGCCTTGAGAGCAGCCTGGAAAGGTCATCCCAAGATACATTTAAATGTCAGTGAAAGTTAATGGATGTTAGGCCAGAAGTTAAGAGATGGAGAGATGTGTTTACCTTCTGAACCTGTTTAAATCTTGGCATTGAAAAAATCTAGTAGTTATGAAACTACGACTGAAAACCACGATGTTCATATCATGTCCATCTGCTGAATGTTAAATAAATATGTTGGTTGGTTGGTTATTTAAGTATGTTGGCCAACTGGCATAGTATGAAATGTTTCTAGAAATAGTTAGGGGATATTTTTTTTTGTTGTTGTTGTAGGTTGAGTCCTTCCTCAGAGATACAGGAAAATGAGGAGACACTTAGCAGGATAGGGAGGTTTTTGTTTGTGATTTTTCCAGATACACTGCTCAGAATCAGCTTTAATTAATTGAAGATAGGCTGCATACATTTTGCATATGTGCATTTTGATTCTGGTATTCCGCTGGAATTATTCCAGGCGCACGCTCCAGCAGCGGCGGCTCGGCTGCTGCGGCTCGGCGGCTCACACAGGTGTAACTCAGAGCTGTAATTTTTACAGTGAATATCTTTAGTGGGAAGTGGCCTTCTCTGCTCTGTTCTGCTCTGTGTGTGCCTCTCATTAACACTGTGTTGCTGCTGCAAGGTCAGGCCGGGAGCCTGATGCACCAAACAAGGGTGCAAAAGCTGTGTCAGGTTGTTGTGGTTTAACCCAGCAGCAGTGAACACCCCACAGCCCTTCCCTCCCTTTCCCCAGCGATGGGAGGGAGAATCTAGGAAAAAAGGTAAAACCTGTGCGTTGAGATAAAGGCAGTTTATTAGGACAGAAAAGGAAGGGGCTGATAATAATAAGGATAAAAGAACGTGCAAAACAAGTGGTGCACAGTACAGTTTCTCACCACCCACTGACCGATGCCCAGTCAGTGTCCCCAGCCAACTCACCCCAGATTTGTTTTACAGCATCATGAAATGTGATTTGAAATATCCCTCTGGCCCGCTGGGGTCAGCTGTCCTGGCTGTGTCCCCTCCCAGGTTCTTGTGCCTCCAGCCTCCTCACTAGCGGGACACCATGAGACCCTGAAAAGTCCTTGATTTAGAGTAAGACCCACTCAGCAACAACAAAACCATCAGTGTGTTAACTTTATTCCTGTCCTAAATCCAAAACACAGCACTGTAACAGTTACTGGGAAAAAATCCCCCAACTATCCCAGCTAATGTCATAACAAAAGTGTTTAAAATATAACACAGCTAATATTAGCCAAAGTTTTACCTGCTTTCTCCTAGCATCTGTCTTGAACAGGAGTGAGTGTCCTTGCTTCCCAGAACCCTTAGCAATGCAGATTTTTTGGTTACACTGCTGGAGGCATAGCTTTATTTACAAGCCCCATTTTCTAAGAGTTTGGTGGGTTATAGATTTCCTTTCCTCTCTGTAAGAGACCACCTTAGGTAACAAAGAGGTGGTGTGGGAATCTTAGCTGCAGAAATCCCATCCAGCACCAGAGCTTCACAGCACCTGTTGGCTTCTCCTTGAGTTCTTCCAGCTGAGAGGGTCTGAGTGTCTCAGCAGGGGAAATTTCATCCTCCTAGTTGCCTTCCTTAGATATTCTTATGAAGACAGAAGTCCATGGAAGGACTTTTGATCACTGTATCTCATCACCCACCCCAAGCCAGAAGCTGATTCTCGTGTCTTGCAGCAACTTGTTCTCACCCACATGCACGGTAGGTGCAGAGCAAGTGCCAGAACTCCTCTCCTCTTAGCAAGTGATCACCAAAATGATTTATCACAGACAGACATGTTTGGAAAGTTTAGCAAAGAACTGCTTTTGGGAGGTTACAAGGTTAACTACCGAAGTTGTATGTAACTTGGAGCTGATGCATGGCAATTAATCAAGAAATTACATTCCACATCTTTCTGAGGGCCCCCACGGCGCTCTGCGTCAGGGGGGCAACAGCCACACACTGAGGGCAAAGCAGTTCTGCTGGTCAAAATGCAAATCATTTCATATTGAACAAAAAAGAGCACAGAATAAATGCTGTCAGAGGAGGGCCATGGTATAAAATGCTCTTTTCAGTGAGGAAAATGCCTCTGAATTCTGAGCAAACCTGCAGCACATGCAGAAAAAACCCCTCTAATTGTCGCTCCTATCATGCTTGTGCTTTGAATCTATTCACAAACATCTCTGTTCAAGGCAAAAGGTCCTTGTTCACATGCTCAGTAATTTGCAGCAGGGCTTTTAGCTCTTTCAGAGTTTGGGTAACTCAGTTATCACCTCCTTTCCACCCTTTACATTGACATATTCAAACCCAAGAGTTTAAGTCAATAAAATCAGTAGTGGGTGTGTTGGGATGCCATGGGTGGGAGTGATATAGAACTGATGCATCAGCTTAATTTATTGAGACCAGTTTAATGCCAGCTACCAGTGCTGCTTATGTGCTTTTATCAAAATGCTGGTAGTCGGGGTTTGGCTGCTGAACCTGGCACAAACCCAGTGATTCCCTTTCTTTGAGGGTTCAGCATTATCCAACCCCACAGGCTGGAATTGCCTGTCTTTGTGACTACTGATACTTGCCCTGATTTTCCCCACTCTCCCTCCACCAGAGTGAGCAGCCCAATGAAGCTCGGTGCTGATACAGAGCTAATTATGGATGGATGCTTTGTACTGGATTCGTTTAATGAAGTCCTAATGGCAGCCAGATAAGCCCAAGGAGAGACACTTTTTGGGTGTAAATCCCAACACCTGGACTGACTTGGATTGACTCCCTTGAGTTTAAAGCACTTTACACCCACTGGGGAATTGTCCTTAAGTAGCTTTCACTGAGCTGGAGAGGGGCAGAGCCACCCGAGCACACGACACTAACAAGCTTGAACATTGTAATTAGCAAGCTGATCATTTTCTGTCTCTGACTGACATGTGACATCTCTGAAACATTTTCAAAAGCTTCAGATTTTGAAGTGGTGGGTGTTCTGAATTTTTGGGATGCACCTGTGTTCACAGCCACATAAACACCACTTAGATAATAAGATGTGTTTCCTTCAGACTATGGATAATTTAAAAATTAGGGAGAATAATTTGTTCCAAGAAGCTATATATAATGCTATATAAAATCTGTTATGCACTTATATAATATTCTATCATATAATGTCATATCAAACAATTTACTGATACATTCAGTTATCACCTCATATATTATCTATCACACACAGTATTATAAATAATATTAATGTATTACATGACAAAGAATACATCATATATAATAGACATTATATTATTAGTTATATAATTTTTATAAGTACATGATAATATATTTAATTAGTATTACGGTGTACAAGTATATAAACATACATGTGTGTATAATTTATGAATGTACATGTGTGTATAAGATTATTTATATTTCTTCAGAGGACTAAGTATTGCATATATATCTAATACATTGGTTTTATCTTTGCCCAATTATGGGATCTTTTAAATGTCTTTATTTTTATTTTCACCATTGTTTTCCAGTAGCCCATCTGCTGAGACAAAATTGTTAGAGGGCAAAATAGATATTTAGGGGTTCGTGTTGTAGGTGGCTGAATTCTTGCTGTTCCCTGCCTGGAAAAAGGGCAAATAGCTCATCTCAATGCAGGGAGCTGTCCGTGTGGTGCCTCAGCTATTTTAATTTGGGCAGAATAAATAATTTTCTCCTTCTGAATCCCTTGCAGTCCCTCACCCACAGAAGCAGTTGGCGTACAACGCCTCCAAAGCCGGGGTCGTAAAATTAACACAGACATTGGGAACCGAGTGGATTGACAGAGGAGTAAAAGTCAACTGCATTTCCCCGTAAGTAAAATGTAGTCTCATTTTGAAACTACAAAGGGAATGAAATGTTCTACAAAGCTCAAATGAACACTATCTCAGCAAATAAAGTTTCTAATTAGCAGGTGGATTGCATCCCTTTTTATGTTGTCTTTTCCTTAACAAAGGTTTAAATACTTAGAACCAAGCCTGCTCTGTTGCTGTGTATACTCAGGGATTTAAGGAGAGGTTTTAGCATTTGATAATAGGTTTTCCAATAATGTGAAGGGTAGTTTTTAGCATTTCCCTCCCAGATGAAATATTTCCTTAGTCTGTCCAAGCTTTCTGTGGTTAAAGAAAGGGTTTTTGACACTTAATAGACAATACTTCTTTTCCCTTTTTACTTGAGACAAATATATAGGCACTTTAAAAGCTACATTTTATTGCTGTTATTGAGCCACTGTTCAGCTCTGAAACTCACAAGAGGCCGGGTGTAGTTTTGTAAATATATATATATATTTATTTATTACAAATTACATTTTCCTTTCTTTTAGAGATTTCCAGCTCTATGTTTTAGGGTATTTATTCACAAAAAAAAGTTTTCCTACCAGAACCACTTTGTCTCTCCCTGTTTCTCACACACATGCCCAACCAGTCATTTTATTAAACAATTAGCAGTGCATGATAGTGCTGAGCAGAAACCCAAGTGGATAGCGTTAATTGGAAGCGGTCAAATTCTGTAGACCATTGAAGTCAATCAGAGTAACTAAGAAGGGCAGGATTTTAACCCAGGAGTTAAATTGTAATAATGAAGATAATAATGTACATCAAATTAAGGAAAACAAATTACATATTTTAATCCACAAAGTGGAGGGGGGAAAAAAAATCACAGAGCTTAATGGCAAGTGTCTCTGTTTTTACTGCCAGTCTGCTCTCCCCTTGCTTGTGCTAGCTGTCTTCCTTATGATTATTTATTACTAATTATACCAGTGACTCCAGCCGTCGCTCTATGTGATCCACAGATTCTTTCAACAGCATCTTACTTCCTAATGGGATTTTCCCCATGCCCATGCTAGCAGCACTGTAATGGTGTTCCCACAACCAGTGCTAGTGAATTTTCACTGGCTTTTGGGAGCTGGGGAGATGAAGGGAATTAGGGAAGCTCAGCAGGATCTGGCAGGAATTGTGTCTGAAAACACACGGGAAATCTCCACCAACAGAGGTGGGATAGTTGTGCCACATTCACAGCAATTACAGATGAGAAGGCTCTTAGAGGAGGAATTACCCATTTCCTAGGTGTTTACATAAATTTGAAAATAGGCACTGAATGATCAAAACTCACTCTTTTGTACAAGTTGGAAGCAAGCATTCACATCTAGAGAAATTATTTTTTCTGGAGACAGTTGCCAGAGCACAGAGAGAAAATAGACAACTTCTCTTTCTACTTTCCAAGACAGCTCAGGGCTGCTTTTTGATCATCTCTACCTGTCTTAAACTCTAGCTCTGAGCTCAAAATCCTGCAAAAGGAAGGGGTGATATGTTCCTTTTTTAGAGGAACAGCTAGGAAGGGTGCATGGAGAACAAATATTTTGCTGTCTTCGAGGTAGCCTGTTCTGGACAGAGCAGTTTTCCCTGATGCAGTGGGAGCCTGGACTGAGCTTCTTCAGAGACCAGCAGAACTTCCCTCACAGAGATTCCATCCCCTGCCTGAGCCCCTCATGATGGGGTTGCCTGGGCAGGAGGAAGGAGCCTGCAGCAGTTCATAGAGCTCAGATCCCTCATCACATGAGCAAAAGCCACATCTGCTTCTGAGTGAATAAATATCCACATTTATATTTCTGTCTGTGTGAGATGTGAACCTGAATTTCAGTGCACACTTGGACCCGTCCCCAGAACTGTGGACCCCACCAGTTGTCACTGTCTCTTGACATGACTCACAGAGGGCCAGGGACACCTTCAACCCAACACCAGCAGGAGCCTCAGTGTCATCTTATAAAAGGAAGGGATTTTAAGGAGTCTGAGGAGAACAGGTGTAGATATAGGGTGTGATGGTACCCAAGATCAGCTCTGGATAATTAAAATATCTGTGTCCTTAAGTACTTTGCCCCTCCCATTTGTGGTTGCATAAAAGCTTTTAGGTGCTCTCAGCATGCCTCTGTCTGAAGTTCCAAATGCTCCAGTCTGGCCTTAAACATTATTTCACCATGCAAACCTTTTGGCCTTTCCCCCCTCTTCCTATCTGGTCACTTTTTATCAACTTAATTTCTTAATGAGTGCATAAAACTTATGCAGAGCAATGCATAAAAGTTAGCAATGCATAAAATGTTATGACAGAGTCCTTAGGATGATTTATTGCATTTATAAAATTGAACATGCAGGCTTCTCTTGCTGGCCAGGCAAACCTGATGCCCAGGGAGAGAAGGTGGCTGAGATTCCCTTATGCTGCTGCTATGGTGGAAACTGCTCAGTCCTTGTGCCACCATCCAGTGCCATCACCTCATAGCCTGCTGCACAGCTAATGCCAAAGAAATGAAGAAGGTCCTAGAGTCTTCCTGAAATGGATGTGGGGGTTGAACTGCAGAGGGTACCTGGGTGTAAACAGGGACCTTTATAAAGCATTGACTGGTGGCTGTTGCCCAGCTGCCCACAGGATTTAGTCTCTTTGTTGGTCCCAGGACAAGGAGGTGTGTTGGGTGTGATGGAAGAGGAGATTCTGGATAGTGTCATGGTTTTTGGCATGTGCAGCATTATAATACATTATTTTTAAAGCTATTACACTGAATCAATGTCCATTTTTTTTGGTTAATTACTGCCTCCTTCTTGATTAGCAAGACATGAAATGCCATAACGTGATGACCTTTGGGATGGGCAGCTGGAAGTTGATATTAAGGTCAACTTGCAGCCAGGCCAGCAGCCCTGGGTGATGAACAATGTTCCCCACTGATGGGCTGCAGGGATTTGAGTTTGGGGTGATGGTCAAAGAGCTTTTGTGTGCCCTGCATCCTGCCCTGCTCCTCTGAAGGCAGCCACACAGTGCTGCACCAGGCTTGTAGCCCCAGAGAGCAGCCAGGGCAGGATCACTGCAGGTTTGGGGAGCACTCCATAAGGGGGAAGGAGAGGCAGAGCTGGCAGGAGAAGGAGCACCCCAGCATCACCTGAAGGCATCCCAATTAAGCAGCATTACTATCCCCATTAAGCAGCAGTCGTTGCTGGTAAGTATCTTTGGACTTAAATCTTAATTCCTTGGGAGATGTCCCAATTAAGTGGATCTTGTGATTAAACACTTCCTGATTAAGTGGAGTGTACTTAACTCATTCAAATTAATAACTCATCTGAAAGAAATCAAGTTACACACAGATGGAATCTTTTTTTGCTCTCATTTGGGGATTGAGTGCACGTAACAATTCCAGTTAAGTATCTGGTAAGTGATATTTTTCCTAATGTGTCTCTCGGAGTGGAAATGTTTTAGGCAATTGTTTTTTTTCCCTTTTTTTTTTTTCCCCCTGTCTTTTTTTCCCCTCATATCTCAAATTGTCCTGTGTATCAATAATGAAATATTGATGCTCATATCTAATGTTAAGGAACCAGCAGTTTGATATTACATTGACATGCAACAGAAAGTACTGATAGGCTCAGCACTGCATACGAGATGAGGTAGGGAATTAATGCATTGGCAGTTGTCTGTGCTGGATCTGGTTAGGAGCCAACTAAAATCTGCCTAAAAGGGTTCGACAACATTAAATTGCCCAACTTGGCACCAAAGCTTTCCCAGAAGATGTGTAGTATCAATGACATGCCTAATATTTATAGTGCCATCAGTATGTGTGTTTGCAACTTTTAAGTTTTGTGCTATATTTTTTTCTCATTTCTATAACAAAAATTTGTAGTGAAGTTTGGTTACACATCTAAATTTTTGCTACGTGGAGTGAACCTAAAGAAAGGTCCAGCAAGAGGCACAGCTCGGTGATGCACAGGCTGCAGTGATCAGACCAAAGATCATTTTTCTGAACAGATTGAAAAACGTCCTCTTTTTAGCAAAATCTGTTGTGCTGGAGGACTGTGAGTTTTATTCCCTAATCTGCATTCCCTTGGGGTTAAAAGATATCTGTAAATGAAAAAAATAAGAAAATCATATGGATCTTATTCTCGTCTCTGGTAGTGTAAAGCCAGAATGATGATGATGATGATGGTGATGGTTTTGTAAGCACAGTGAGAGGCACGTAAGGGAAAGGAGTTCAATAAATTTCATGTCTGCTGCTCAAAGCACGTTTTGCTCTAAAGAAAACCAGTTCTTGAGCAGTTTGGAAAAGCAAGGAGGGAGAGCAGGGGGCTGTGCTTGAAGGAAATAAGTAAACCATTTGCAGTCCTATACTGGAATGTGCTTGATTTTGTTACATTGCCAGAACTGAAATGAGCTGCATTGCTCAGTGCTTCTGAACTGCTCTGCTCTTTATTGACAATTACAATAAAATATAAAGCCGATGTTTAAATCCTGCCCGATTAGTGCAAACAGAAATGTTTGGGGGAAAATCTGAATTAGTTCCACTTCATAACAGAGTAAATAGTGGATTTCAGCCTTCATTTAAAACAAAAGGTAAATCTCACACCCAGAATCCATTCTGCCTCAAAAAATGATTTCCTTGGAAGTCTAAATTGGGATGCCGATGAAGTTTCAGAACAAAACGGGTATTTTTATACTTTGTTCATTTCATATTTATCACTAGCTTGTTTGCTAATTTTCATTTGCAAGAGGCAATTCTTCCAGCTAACTGGCTGCCTCAATGGGCCACTGATTTCTTTGAAGTGACAGTCTGTAAATATGCATAAAAAAGAGATGCAATTAGCGTGTGTGTGGTTCAGTGCAGCCTGATTTCATTGGCAAGTTTACCCACAGTGTTGATAAGCTACATTATCTAGAAAATTGGCCGCTGAAAAACAGCACCTCTGATTGCCAGCAAAGGTTCCAGATAACAGGGTGCTGAAGAGAAATATAATTGAGGTTGAATATGTTAACCAAGGTGTCACATGCTCCTTAGAAGCGCTAATTTATCAGCATGTTGGAATTTTTATTAACATTTGGAATGCATTTCTACCACACTAATGAAGTGGAATTGGCAGTTCAGGTTTTAGTTATTGTCATTTCTGAGAAGTTAAATGTAATTTCTCGTTAGACACAGTTATGTAAATATATTTGTTCAGGGGCTGAAAAAATTATACATTTCACAAAATACAAATATGTTGTTAAGGAGGAGTATGACAAATCAGTTGCAGTTAAAGTCATAAAAGGCAGCCAAATCTTCACCCTGCATTGTGCTTCCTGCAGCATCATTTTTAAGGCACCTGAAAAAAACAAACTTGGCAGAGTTTTAGTCAATGGCGGAGTCACTTATTAACGTAAAAGAGGCAAGGCAGGTAAATCAGTGTGATTTGCTGGATGTTGATTTAAGGGGGATCACACTGGGTGTGTTGTGCTTATTTCTGCTTCCTTTTTTTGTGTGGATAGGGTCTGGTGCCTGGAAGGGTGCTGCTTTTTGTTCCCCTCATCGTTTGACGTATGGGGAGTTGGTCTGTTTTCAGTTTCTGGGCTGCACACAAGCTCGCTGTGTGACATTAGCTGGAAAGGGACGAGAAATTGATAGAAGGACAACAGTTCCCAAGAACCGCGATAGAGCCAGTTCAAGGCACTTTCCCTTCCAATGCTGTGCCTATTTTCTAGAAAAAAAATTTCAGCTGGTGGTTGCGAGTAACCTAAAAGTAAAGGGGTTGTGCTATTAGCTAAGAAGACTGTTTGTGTGTGTGTGTGTGTGTGTACTTGAAAGGAAAGCGAAATGGGCAGCAGAAGGTGACGATAGGAAAGGAGCGCTATGGAAGTTTACACCATGACTGATCAGGACAGAGCAGGCCAGATGTGCTCATCTCCCTTGTGCTATTACGCTGCTTTCCTTCTGAATTAACACCTCAGCCACCTCTGGGTGCTGCCTTTCCTTGTGGGCAGGACCCTTTGCTTAACCCTTGGTCCATGTGCTCGCTGCAGGGGCATCGTTGACACGCCGTTGATCCGCTCGCGGGAGCTGCGGCCGCTGGTGCGGCGCTGGCTGAACGACATCCCCGCCGGCAGGCTGGCCCAGCCCACCGACCTGCAGGCTGCCGTGGTCTACCTGGCCTCCGAAGCCTCCGACTACATGACAGGCCACAACCTGGTCATCGAGGGGGGCCAGAGCCTGTGGTGAGGGGTGTCCTCCAGTCTCCCCTCTCGGGGGCTTTGGAAAGTGCGTATTAGAGTTAAGCTTAGTCTCGGTTCTGGCTTGTGTGACCACGCGGCCAGCTAATATGAAATTACTGTTTTCTTCTTTCGGGTGTTAATTTGGAGACTTGTATAATGCACAGGAAAAATAAGGCAAAAAAAAGGGCAATCTTTCAGTTCCAGCATTTTCGTGATTTTCACTGTGCAGTCACATTTCTGTTAAATTAGTATTTAATGACATAGAAGTACCTTTACTGCAGTGAGATTTGGCTATTATTTAAGTTTAACAGGGGGCATTTTTAAAGCAATCAATATTAGCTGGTCTGTGTAGTTTATTGTTCTTAGGCAATTTTTTCGTATTCAAGTTGTTCCAGTGACATCTGTGAGTGGTGAAAAACAGTTGGATGTAGTGTTAAAAAAAATAAATTAGTTCATTACATTTGAACCTGAATGTTGCCATTTTATATTTACTGGTGTTCTTTAGTTTTTGACAGTGTTTTTATACAAACACCCACATAAATGCCCCTGAAAGAACAGTGCTGCACTTAATAGAGATTCATGGTTGGTAATTATAATGGCTTTAATCCAAACCCATTGAGGTAAGTAGGAACTGCTCATGTACTTTAAGTTAAATGCGTGTTTAAGTGTTGATACAACTGGGTCTTTGTTTTCCTTGATAGACAAGAGTAAGCAGAGGTCGTCTTCCAAATAATTTTTTTCCTCTTGTAAAATTCTGAAGACAACTCTTGGGCGTAAACCAAGGCCAGCTCAAGTGATATTGATAGAGTTCTGTTGGCTGAAGAGCTCATTTTGGTGATAGCTTTGGGTTCATTGCTTATAGGCAGTAAAACATGGCACAATAACCCCATGGTTCTGATATCGCTCTGGATAAACACAGACTTCCATCCTGAGGGACCTTAAGCACAACCTAAGGAGAATTTACGGGAAGAAATTCACTTGCAAATCCTCATGTCATTTGTTTTGCATTTGGCAGCTCTTTGTTACCATAACATAAATAATTGTGGATGGATGTCATTACTTTGATTAAGTGCTACAAGCCCATGCATTGGCTGGCCATTATTGTGGGGAATTGCTGTAATGGCTTCAGACTTGACACTCACTGCTACGTTGTCAGGTATGCGCCTTGCTGACGTACTATCATCGTTATCATGGATAAAGTGCAAGAAGATACTTGTCTTCATTAAATTTTCTATTAGACCATTGATAATTAATACATATCTCATGTTTCATCTCAAGTCGTTTTTCTGGGGAGTGTTGCTGTTAAGCGACTCAGGGCTAGAGATTTTTGGCTTGAAATCCTTGCCTTGTGTGCATGATCTAATTTATTGACAATGCTCTGCAAACTCACAGGCTTAAGCAGAGCTTGATTTTGGATAAATCTTCAAGAAAAACAATTAAGGATTTAAAGGTTTTATTGTTTTTCTGGGCTCACAAAACCTCTTCTCTCCTAGCTCCCACACTTGCATCATTTTGTGTCATGCTCTGGAGGGCTCGGCGGAGTTTTCACATCCCTCTGGCTGGCTTTTCACCCAGAGGTTAATGTGCAAACATTGGTGAACTCATCAGGAGCTCTTCCAAGGGATCCTAGAGGGGCTTGTATACTATTGCTTGGACTGCTGGTGAACAGTTTGTTGCAGCTTCTACCTAAAGTGTAAAATAATGAACTTCACTTAATTTGAAACACGAACTGCAGTTGGCACTGGAACTACGAGCAGTGTTTTCACTTTCTCAGCAGAAAGACAAAGGACTGAATGGACTGCTGAGGCTGAACTCCTGTTCCTTGTCTGGAGATGGTTGTAGTTCAGCAGCAAAAGGCACTTGGCAGGACACTGCAGGAAGCTAAACTTCACTGCCTTGGTGCTGGCAGGTTTTGGGAAGACTTTCAGCCAGCAAAGGTCATGCTGAGATTTTCACAAGTTTCAAGTTAAAAACAAGACCCAGACATAAAAAAAACCCTCACCTAGACTTAAAAAAAAATCAAAATGATCTCTTAACTAAGCAGCCTCTGGTGTTTGGACTAGAGCTTGTCTCGACGCTCTGTTTGCCCCCAGGCTCTGCCTTTGAAGGGCTGAGTGGGCAGAGCAGAGGAGTTGAGTTTACCTGCACAGGCTGATGTGGGGCTTGGCTCCTGTTATTTTGGACATTGCTGTGTGCCCATGTGGGCCCTGGCCCTGCCCCATATTGGCCCAGAGAGGCTGGTGGAAGGGGCATCTCTCCATGACGCAGGATGGGCTCAGGACCAAGGAGCCCAAGGGAACAGGGAGGTTGGTGCCAAGTTCCCAAGCTAATTGGCAAATACCCTCACAGTACTTTTGTTTTTCATGGCATTCTCACTTTGGCCAAAGAAACCTCCTGGAGGAGACTGTGTGTCAGAAGGGAAGTGTCTTTCTCCCTTCATGTATGAGCTGGCCTGTCTCTTCCTAAGGAAACACTTTCATCTCTCTCCTCCACAGGCCTGTTGAGTCATAAAATGGTTTAGGTTGGAAGGGACCTTAAGAACTCCTAGTTCCAACCCCCCTGCCATGGACAGGGACATTTTGCTCTAGACCAGGTTGCTCAAAATCCCACCCAGTCTGGCCTTGATTCCAGGACTTCATCTGTTTGGGGGGCTCTGTCAATGTCATTATGGCTCTTCACCCTCTCCCCTAGAATTACCTGAGGGAAATGGCTGATTTCCACTCAAAGGCAGGGCTGTGACCACGCAGTGCTTCTTCTGTCTGATAGCACCAAACCTGGCATTTGGGTTGGGAGCTGTGGGGTGGCTGGTCCCTTGGCATGGGGCTCCCCACACTCTGCCTTGTGCCGAGGGACAGGCTCATTGCTGCAGCCATGGGGTCCCTTCTGGAGATGCAGCCCTGAAGCCAAGTGGAAGCACCAATCTCCACTTTAAAGGGAAAAAACAAAGTCCAAGAGGTTTATGTCAATGGCTAGAAGCATCCAAAAGGAAGGTGTCAAGAGGATGGTGGTGATGCCAAGTAACAAGACAAGAAACTGATTCCCAGGAAGTTCCACCACAACGTGAGGAAGAACTCTGCTGTGCAGTGACCATGCAAGGGAACAGACTGCCTAGAGAGGCTGTGGAGTCTCCCTCACTGGGGATATTCCAGAACCATCTGGATGCAATACTATGTTATATATTCTAGGATAACCCTGCTTGAACATGGAGGTGGGACCAGGAGACGCCCTCTGGTCCCTTCTAGCCAGAACCACTCTGTGATTCTGTGAAGAATGTGAGGAAAGCCTTTCCCCTCCTAGCAGGGGAAGACCTGCGGTGCAGAGGATGCGGTGTGGGGGCATGCAGGGCAGGGGGATGCGGTGCGGGGGATGCAGCAGGGGTGATGTGCGGGTGGGGGGGATGCAGTGCAGGGGGGATGCGGTGCGGGTGATGAGGTGCAGGGGGGATGCATTTCGGGGGATGAAGCGCGGAGGATGCCTTGCTGTGCAGGCGGAGGCGCCGTTCCCGGCGGTACCTCTAGGAGGAAACCTCAACCTGTGTTGTGTCTGCGGGAGCCGGGCTTCCCGGCTCTGCTATTCAACTTTTATATTGCAGCTAAGTTAGTACTTTTGATATTTCTAAGTTTTTTTTTTTTTTAAACATTTATGTAGAACACCACATAATTGCAGAAAAGATAATAGTCACATACCCTAGGGCTTGGNTGTCAAGAGGATGGTGGTGATGCCAAGTAACAAGACAAGAAACTGATTCCCAGGAAGTTCCACCACAACGTGAGGAAGAACTCTGCTGTGCAGTGACCATGCAAGGGAACAGACTGCCTAGAGAGGCTGTGGAGTCTCCCTCACTGGGGATATTCCAGAACCATCTGGATGCAATACTATGTTATATATTCTAGGATAACCCTGCTTGAACATGGAGGTGGGACCAGGAGACGCCCTCTGGTCCCTTCTAGCCAGAACCACTCTGTGATTCTGTGAAGAATGTGAGGAAAGCCTTTCCCCTCCTAGCANTGCTATTCAACTTTTATATTGCAGCTAAGTTAGTACTTTTGATATTTCTAAGTTTTTTTTTTTTTTAAACATTTATGTAGAACACCACATAATTGCAGAAAAGATAATAGTCACATACCCTAGGGCTTGGTGTACACTTATGTTAAAAGTACAGCTTTTATTGGCAACTAAAGTAATAACCTTTCCATGTCAAATTGCTTTAAATTAAACTTAAAAAAAAAATGCTGGCTGATACCCACACTTAGTAATTGTCAAACATTAGCATAATGTGGAATACTAAAGCTGCTTAAATCTTAGGTTTAAAAATAATTATTTACTTAGGTAAATTCTCTATTCAAAAGCATAATATTAGATTTTTTTTACACAGTCTCCTCGATGTATATGTTAAAATGCAGACCTGAGCTTGACATGGAAGTGGAGGCGAATGTTACAGTGGTCTCCGAGAGTAAACGGGGGATTTTATACATTTAGCTCGCCCATCCATCATTGCTCACCTGGAAAGAAATGTTTTAAGGTACCACAGAGGTGCTGTGGGTGACATCTGGTGACCCAAGGGCAGTGACCTGCAGTACCTGCTGACTGTACCCCCCCCTGCTGCAGCCCCGGAGTGCAACATCATGTTTCTGGTGCAGGGAGACATCTGGGAGACTGATGTCTCAAGGATGTGGGTGTGCAAGGCCAGGGGCAGCAGGTCAGTAACGTGTTTAATCCAGGTGCATTTTACATTTCTATTCCAGCACAGAACTGGAGCACATGTGGTGGGAACCATTCAAATTTCCAGCTTGAAGCAGGAGAGGAGACATTGCACAGTGAGATGTGGCTCTCAGGCCTCGCTGCTGCTTCCTGTGATGGAAACTGGACCTACCAGGTGCTGTAAGGACACAAGTCCTCGTGGTTTTCTGCTGTTTGGGAGGCCCAGGCTCTGACATGCCCACTTTGTGGAGTCCATCCCATTGCCAGAACTTCCCTGTGAAATCCACCACAGCACTGTGAGTCTACTAGTTCTGCCTCAGAAATGTGCCAGTGTTTAACTGGAAGTTCAGCAAAACCTATTTTGGAACATTTTCTTAAAGAAATCAGCAGTGCCCTTATTAGGGCAAAAGGTTTTTTGGCAAATTCCCACACCTTTGACTAGCAAGTTAGAGAGGGGTTGTCCTTCCCACTGCTTTAGGGAGCAGGTAGCTCTGGGAGGCTCTTGTTGCCTTTCCAGCAACTTTTCAGAGGAACAAACTGGGTCAGTGGTACCCAGTCACAAGGAAGTTATGAACTTCAAGGGAGTTAAACAGTTGTTGGGAGGGGAAACACAAGGAGCTGAGGACTGAAAATTAGATAACTTCCCAGCCTTGCCTAATATCATAAGTGTTTTACACTGTAATTATAAATCTGATTATATACTAATTTCCACACTATTTCAGTTCTTTAAAGCAGGGAAGGAAAGCACATGCTCTTCCTTGGAGAACCCTAATGCAGTCCTACAACATATGCCTTCTCACCACAGTAGATTGGAATTCTTCAAAACTCTTGAATAACAGTGAGTGTTTGCTGCTAGATTCTCACCTTCCTGGTGTCTTTTCTCCATTCACACCCCTTTCCTCTTTCTCTAGAGCTCTCCTTTCCCCACCTGTCCTACCTGACCTCTTTCCCCCACTCTGCTGTCAGTGCTGTGGCTGCTGCCCCACCACACCAGGCAGAAGAACACTGGGAGGGCCCAAGCAGAGTGTAGGTTGCCCAGAAATGCCTCTCAATGCCACGGTCTGGATTTAACCTTCATTTGTTTGCCCCCCAAATGACTCCATCACAATCCATGTAGCTTCTGGTACCAGGACTCCATCATCTGTAGCAAAAGCAGGAAGAATCTTGTTGATGGGTGAGTACAAGCAACTCCCACCTCAGTACCTGCCTATTTGAAAACATGAAGATGTTCTTGAATATATGCTGGGTGTGGGGATGATATTCCCTCCCCTGGGAGATGTCCTTTGGGACACAACCCCACGCTGCAGCTGCAAGTGCTCTCTGCCATGCTCTATTTGCTCCCATCTCTCCGGCGTAGCAGGCTGTGTACAGACACATTTTGTGTCTCCAGGAAGCCTCATTAATTCACAAGATACATTTTTTTTTTCTCAACAGTTTGCAACAGCTTCTTAAATGTGTAAACTGGTGTTTTCAAATTTGTATTAAAATGCTGAGAAATAAATTTATGTTTCCATAGGCTACTTCCTATGTCCAAACAGACTCCTGACACTACCTTACATGTACAGTGGTTGCATAAATGATATGTTAACGCATGAGAGAAGCCATTCACTTGAAACTGTTCAGAATGATTAAGAGCTTTAATTATAGCCCTGATTGAAACAAGGCTTTTGGTAAATAGCAAAATGGTAAAACTATGCTGTTCCATTACAAGCCTCCCTTGATGACACTGTGGTTTGTCTCTGTTACTCCTCATATTGTCATTTCACTCATCCAATTCTGATGTTCAAATCCCACCTAAGAAATGGTAACAGGCTCTATTTTAATGCTTACCTGTGAATAAGGTGTTGGAAGTGTTGGTTTACTTTTGACACGCTGCAAAGTGCTTGTGCTGTAACAGAGGAATTTGATGTGGGGCTTGGTTCACCACTATATATTACTTTTTTCCAGACCTCAGGTGGATGTACTCAGCATCTTGGATGAAACCACATCAATGCCTTCCAGCAGGAATTCTCAGGGCAGTGTGATGATCATCTGGGAGACCACTTTTCTCCTCCCTTGCAGGGGACTGTTGCCTCTGGTGGCAGAAACATTAGTTATATTTAGATCCTCCAAGCAGCACCACGCAGAACACAAACTTCAATGAACTTCAGCATCTTTCTGTCCAAGCATTTCACATGCTCCTGAATCGTCTGCATAGATTTTTTTTTTTTTAATTTCTAATTTTAAATGGATCTTTCACTGCAGAAATGTTGGAAAGTCTCTTCTGAGTGCTAGAAATGGCTTGAGTGGGTCGCAGATGCTCGGGAGTCATCCTCCCTCCTTCTCTCCTCTGGTACTTTCTGGAGTTAGTCTAAGTAGTCCTGAATGAAGAAGCAAATCTTCTCTCTTCTGAAGCTCCTCATAAATGTGCTTGCAGTTAATATGAGTCCTTTTATATTCTCTCCCTTCAAATTCTTTGGATTAAAACAAATACCGTCTGGTTCTTTTAGCTCTTTTGATTATATATTCAGAACTATTGTGTATCCTGGAAAAGGAATTCTTTTCAGTTTTCACTTTTCTTGACAACAAGCTGAAAATTTTCCCCAAATGAAAATTTCCTGCAAAAGTCTTGGTTTGTTCCAAGACCCATTTTTCAAATAAGTAACGTTTTGATGAAAAAATGCCAACCTGTTCTACTTAACAACTGTTCGTAGAACTGACGAGAGAAAAACAAGGAATTGGAGAAAAAAATTACCGAGTCTTTTATGTAGAGTTAATCTTTGAATATTCCTGTTGTTTCGGTAACAGACAAGATGTTGGTACAAGTAGATGAATATTTAAACATTAGCGTTGACACTGAGTTATCTTCTCGATAACATATTGATCGTGTTCTTTCCATAGAGATTATTCTGGACTTGCCATGGAGTCAGGGAGCAGCTTAATGAAGTCACAGGCTGCATGTTTATGTAGGTATTTCCTTAGAGGATGGTTACACAATCTGTGCACAGAATAAACCCCCACAGATACACCTCAAATGCAAAATCAGTCCATGTTTCTGCTTTTTTTAAATCCCTGGTAGCGTGTGTCATTAGGTGGAGATGCTGGCGTTGTGATGCAGTCTTGACTTAATATCTGTTACTCATTGCATTTAAAATGACCAATAGCTTTTCTTTTTGCCAAGACATCTGGAAGCTGATTCAGGCTCTCCTTCCTATGGAAATTGATGATTTTCAGGTATCAAAATGATGCCTGAGAAGAAAAAAACACCACAGTCCTTCCCAGAGAGACGTGTAAATCTGTGTCCATGCTTTTGGGAAACCTCTGAAGGGTCCCGTGCCCAGAAGGGAGTCCCAGGGCAGGAGCTGGCACCAGGTGAGAGGATGACTGCCAGGCAGCCATCACTGCTACAAAACCTAATGGTGATAGAAGTATCCTGCTTGGATTAATACAGGATCTGTGTTGTATTAGTGGCACCAGATGAATTTTACAGTGGATGGAGATGTATGGAAAGAGAGGTTCTAAAATGAAAAACATATTTATTGCAGTAGGATATATGCTAGTGTCTTTCAAGAGAACTTCTTTTAAAAAAATGAACAGTGCTAGGAAGGAAAAACATAAGTACACAATAAATCATGACTCAGAGCAAAATTCTCATTGACTTTCAGAGGAAGGCAGGATTTAATTTTCACTGTAGTTATTAAGAAATGCCTCTTACTTATGTGAAGATGAGAGGCGGAGAGCACTGATCTGTGGGACAGTGAAGAGTTGTTAATGCCATTAATATTTAAAGTGGACAGTAGGTTTGGAGTTCTTATAAATAGCTGCTTTTTGCAAGCTTTGCAAAGTCATGCCAGTGCTTCAAGATCCTAAAAATCCTCAAAGAATTATTTGTCAGCCTTGCAGTTCTCAGCCTCTTTCTTGCAGTGCTTGATGTCAGGCAGGAGGGCTTCTTCCAAAGGGTGTTCAGGGCAGTTGCAGTTTTGGGCTGTTGAAATAATTTTCATGTGGAAGGTGCTCCTGGTGAGGCTGGAGGTGCCAGTTCTTGGTGGGGCAGGTGTCTCTTCTCCCCATTAGTGCTCTGGGGAACAAGCAGGCAAGTTTCTGGAGCTGGGAAGTGTGGCCTTCCTCTGCATGCAGAAATGTCTCCTTGCTGTTATTCCAAAAGGATAATGAAAACCACCCATTCCTCAGGACACTTTTTTTTTTTTTTTGCTTCTCTGAACGTCAGCATCAGGCAATAGGGGAGACTTTATGTCACGGGATTGCTCTAAATATAGTTTGCCAAATTGTCTTCCTTGTCCGGGTTCCATACAGACATTTTTAGGTTTCAGTCCAATTAGGTTTACCCCTAATTTGAGATCCAGCCTTGAATGAACCCTATATCTGGAGCCAAACTGGAGATGTATGATACAATTTTTGATAATACAAGGATCTGGAATTTGGACAGTGCCAGAAAAAATGCATATATTGATCCAGGGTTGTTTTAAATTAAACTGGGTTCCCTTAAAATATTCATGAACTGGAAAGGGTCAGTTAAAAGCTTCAAGCTAAGAGATTTATAACAGACTTATCAAAGCAGATGCGTTTTGCATCATTTCTAACTTTTGACTGGTGAGAAGTTTAGATTTTTTTATAAATACATATACATTTTCTCTAGCAAATGTGTGTGTATATTTATATAGATATAATTTTTTTTCAAATACATCCCCATATGCACCCTCACTCTCAGAACATTTTGCTTTTACTCTCCCGGCGTTTCAGTTACTTGCCTCAGCTGTGCGCCGTGTTGCCTTCCAAATGCAATGCATCATAAATTCACCATGGCTTGCCAAGTAAAAGAGGGCATTGAGCTTCTTTATGAAGAGGATATTTTTTGCAAACTGGACCTCATCTCTATCCCAGTGGAATTTTCTGATGCTTCCCTATTACTCCCGTACAAAACTTTTAGGGAGTTATAGATCAGACATCAAAAACAGTAATTAAAGTCCAACTTACTCCTCTTCAATATCTGTCTATCCTTTTCATTAGGGAGCAGAGACAAACCCTTCCTCTCCTATAACAGTCAGTTTAATGACCAGCCATCAGCTCTTCTGCTTCTCAGATTTCCAAACCTTCCAGGCTGAAGGATATTGCTTGTGCTGTTGCGTGTCCTGTTAGGTGTGTGTCGTGTCAGTCCCATGCACACAGCTGGGTATTCCAAAATACTGGCACACATATGATTAAATGTAAACCTGCAATTACCAGGTGACCAGTTTGGTTTAGTGCCTGGAGTCAGAATGGATGTGGGCATTGAAGCTGAACTGGTACCTGTTTGCTGGGAGGACTCACCAGAGACTGGGAGATTCTGAAACGCCTGAAGTAAGCCTGGTGTCTTTTAGGGATGTAATTTTTTAATTCAAGCATATTTTTAAACCTTCCAGGGTGAAATAAGCCTAATGAGGCCTGTGTGTACCACTGACCATCAAGCCAAGTTTGATACTGGAGGTCATGGCATTGTTGCAGTTTGTACCAGTTTACCCTGCACCCCACACACATATCCTGCTCCTATGTAATTTGCTCTCTTCTGCTCATACCACCCCAGATCACCATCTGAAAACCTGCTGTAAACAATAAGCACAAGAACACAGCACAATTCTCCTGGAAAACACATCTCCTCAGATTTTTGTTTGGTGTTGTTTTGTTAGTTTGATTCTGAGCATTGGCAGAACCTCACTGCAATGTCTCCAGATGCTTCAGCTAATCTTGAGTTAGAGGAAGTTTCCGAAAAAACTGGAGAGAGGAGAAACTTGCCCACAGCAAGGGGTGGATCTTGTTCCTAGAACTGCTTCAGTGCCTTATGAAACTAAAACAACCCTGGGAAAGCAATGCAAGTTTGGTAGACCTGACCTCACATGTAGGAAGGGTTTAGCTGTGTAAAGATCTAATGGACCTCTATAAATTCCTTTCAGATTTGGGAATGGGGCTGATAAAACCCTGTGCAAAAGCAACATTACAGTGGTACTGGCACTGGTCTCAGAAGGAGGCACAGGATGCTTTATGGAGATCCTGGGTCTCCCTCCTTCAGGAAACAAGGGAGCTTTTAGCACTTAGCACACACAGTACAGCCGAGGAGTTTTCATTAATCTGTGACCTCTGCTTTAATGACCTCTGCTTTAATGTCCTCAGGAGCAGAAAAACTCCAGAAGCTCTTGATGGGATGATGGGCCTTTGCAGAGATCTGGCTCTTCACCACTATTCCAGCCTTGGAGGGGTAATTATGCTCCAAGTGATTCACAAGCAAAAGAAAGCTTGTAGGCTTTCAGCTGTCTTTAATTTTACATTAGACAAAAAGTGATAAAGAACTTGTTTTCTGTAATCTATGGATTTAACTTTGAATAGCAGGTGGTAAATGTTCCAACAAATATGTATATATATCAAATCAGTGAGTGCCCAAATATTTACATCTTCAGCCAAACAAAGGCTGGAGACTCACGTTGCCTGAGGGGAAGATTGTTTTAGAGAAACAGGTTGAAAGGGAATCAAGAGTGGGAATTACAGATCCTCCTTCAGAGATGGGGGGTTGTGGTAGGGAAGAATCACATTCCTGATAGATCACTGGCTTAGGGAGATAAATGGGCTTGCAGAAAGGGTGTCCCGTTGTCTTTTGGGCTGTGGCCTTGTTTCTTTGAGCACTGTGCACATTTGAATTGAAGTCTGCACAAGGAGCACGCCAGCAGTAGTCAAAGTTTGTACCAGGTTTCCCAGCATGGGCTGTCAATCTGGTTGTATGGCAAGGGGATGTGATCTGTAGCTGATGTATGGATCTGTGTTGGATGGCAAGAATAGCAAGTCTATCAGCTCTCCACTGCTAGGGTGCCAGTCTGTAGGGACATCAGTGGTTTTGTGGTGGTCCAGGAGCCCCAGAAGCCTGGGAACTCTCACATTTGTATTGTAAAGCTTAGCAATAGGGAGACTGGTCTGCCATTTACAATTTTCACACTGGTCTGCCATTTAAAATCTAATAGTGGCTAAAATGATTATGTGTTGTGTTTATCAGAGGGCTGCTAAGCAGAGCTAAAACTTCTCTGGATAGTGAAGTTTGTCCAGATGTCCAGTCCCTTCTTGAATCTCACAAGGTTGTTGGCTTCAAGGGCTTTCTGTTGCACTTGAAGAAATTGTAAAAATACAAGTAACCATCAGTTTTTAATTTCCTATTTTTAATGTTCCCTTTATCTTTTGACTCAGGGAGACCAAAATTCCTAGTTGATCTTTATTACCTTCTTCTCTTGTATGTCCTTTCCTTTAAGGTAAACAATTCAACTCATTTCCAGTTTTCCCATAAAGATTTTTGCACAGGTTTGATTATTCTATCACTCACCTAGAAATTACCTCTGAGTAATACCAGTGTGTTAGCCCATGTATGGTTCTGATCCATACACTGGAACAATTAATCAAATTAGGTGGTTTCTTATGCCAAAGTTGTGCATCATTTGCATATGCAGAACTTCAGTTGGACTTACAGAAGTTAATGGTATATTTTCCATCTGAAAAACTCCCTGATTTTTTTTTTCAAAAGGTGTTGCATGTCTCTGTTGCCAGACTATCACTGTAGAGAACAAAATCTTGATCTTCAGGAAGGTTTTCTAGAGCATCAAGCATAACACCACCAGTATAAGGCACAAGATTAAAGCCTGCCTTTGACCTTTGCTTGAGGGATATTTAGAAGAAGCTGGAACCAGACTCGAGCTGCACTGCCTGAGCAAGTGCAGGATAAATGCCAGGATGAACAGGTACACTTTGCTAAGCTTTGGATGTGTTCAGTGACAGATGCTGCAGCCTGGAGGTTTTCATGGGTATGTGTCACCTGTCATGAGCTGCAGATAGATCCAGGCCCTTTTTAGAGTCAGGGAAATGCAGCAGGCACAGTGCTCAAGGCAGAAGGAGGAAAACAGTGAAGAAAGTCACCTCTCTTCCTCTCATGGCTGATGCAACCTTTCCTGTACACCAACACACACTAAATGTCTCTTGTCCAGATGTCCTAGGGTGACTTCCATCACCTTTTCATTTCTTTTGTTGTTGCCACTTTTTGAGTCAAACACAAGCTGCTGCTTTTCCTATTCAAGGCTTTTATTGGTCTCTCTTGACCTATGTGTTCATCAGTGGAATTCCATCATTCCACCAGTAGATAAAGATGGAGCTTTTTTGCTGATTTAATATAATGGTACAGAGGTTTCCTTGTCTGTTGGTTGAACACTGTATTAATGTACAAGCCTCCTTTTCTTCCTCCAGCTTCTTGTCCTGTTTGCATGCTTGGAAAAATAGTTATGGCTGGAGTTAAAGGTTACCCACCCTTTTCCAGCCAGGAGCAATTGACAGAACCCTTGCAGGACTGGTACCTGGTGTTTCTGGACCAGTATAACTGAGGTAATAAGGAATGTATCAGTCACCCAGACATAAAAGTGGGAGTTTGCATCACATAAAAACCTTTCTTGAACATCCTTTACTGGTCGTGTCACGTGGGCAGGATTCTGAATAGCTTGGTAGAAGAGAAAGAGCAGATTGAGAAATGAAGTGATTGAAAAATGAAATGATTAATTGTTGTACATCTCTGAAGCACAGCAAGTAGGAAAAAACCCTGTAAAGTTGAAGGGACATTGAATTTTTTTTGGAATTAGATTTCAATGTAACTATAACTTCATGAAAGAAAAGATAAAAACATTCTGGAATTCAGCTTTTCAGTTTGCTGTATTTTACCATATGATTGAGTTTAAATGTATTGGTGTATTGGATATGTTTTTTCCATTTAAAAAGCTCTTGTAAATGAACTATTTATTTACATGAAAGAAAAGGATTTCCAGTGCAGCCCACAATACTTCTCCCTCCAAGCCTGCCTTGAAAGAAGTTTGCCTTTTCATATTTGGCTCCAGCTTTCAAATTTCTCAAAATGAAAAAAAAAATAGTATTCTTAAAACTAAATAAAACATATATATTAGTATTTCTGGCAGAATGAAAAGAGCACTTCTCCTGAATAGACCTATTTGAATGGCTACTCAATGTTTTGTAAGAAAAGTATATTAAAAAGTTGAAAAAGCCTGCTGAATGAAGGTGAGGGAGAGAAACAAAATATAAAATGTGTCATGTGAAAAAAAAAAAAAAGAGACCCTTATCCAAGAAGATCTTGGTAAAACTTTAAATGGAAAAGTGACACTCATCAAACGATTTCTATATCATCTGCACTGAATAATTTACTTTTGGGTGAGATTCACTAACATCATTGCAGAGGAAGTGTAATTGAAAATTATGAAAGCTATATCTTTATTGTGTATTACAGCACATGCCTTTGATATGGCGTTATGTCTGCCACAGCGGGAAGTGTTTTTCAGAAAAAGTCAAATCTCTGGGACAGATTCTCAGTGGTGTAAATCAGTGTTACTGCAATGACAGCATCATATGTGAGCAAGCTTCTGCCTGCTTCTTGCACGGGTAGAGCTAGAGAAGAGCTCTGCTATTTTGTTTATTGTGGACAGCTCCAATTTAATTTTAAAATTTTGGGGTCTTCTGCTCAAAGTTGATATAAATATCTATTTTCTCCCAGTGCAGTTTGAGGCAGCCTTGTTAATGATCACTATACAGTGTCACAGGTCCCCGTGGTACACCCTCGATCTCTGCAGCCTGCTATTCAAGGTCTTGACCATGCACTGGCTTTGATAGCACAGACACTTCAGCTTCAAAAGTGCTTCAGAAGTGGAGTCTGAGTAGGAGCCGGTCTGAATACAGAACTGGTGTCTAAATCGATGAAGATATGCTGGCAAAGGACTTGTAAATGTCTTTTACAGTGTATGTGGCAAGTCCAATGTACTTTTTAAATTCCTCCAAGACTGTCTGAATGGCTAAGGCCCCATTCCCAGGTGATTTAGAGAAATTACCCCCCCCTTGCCAAGGGCTGGCAAAAAGAGGCAATGCCGGCTTAAGGCACTTAAGCAATGTTTGAGCAAAGTGTTTTAGCCTGGCCAGGAGTGCTGGGGTGAGCTCTGGCTGGGCAGGGCCCCAGTGCCCCACGAGAATGGCCATCAGCTCCTCCAAGCTCAGCTGCTTCCCAAATGGCTTGTGCTGGTGGAGAAAGTCTGCCCAAAGTAGAACTCCATGAGTGACATTAGCATTCGGAGAGCATCTGTTCACCCATCCCCAGTTAGCGTATGACTGTCAAACTGAGACACACGTCTCTTCCCAATCCAACTCCTTAACCCCTGCTTTGCCTAACCCACTGCCACGTCTCCCAGGGCCCTTTCTCACAGGAGAGGCAGGCCAGAGCTGTGCTCATCCGTAGCCACGTGAATTAGTGACGAAGGCCTGACTACCTGATCAGCAAACATCCCCCTTGGCAGTGCAAGGAGAGCGCCTGACCCGCCGTGGGCAGCTCTCAGCTCTACCATATATCTGCCTCTCCTGGCCACATGCCCTACCCTGCTCAGGGATGTGGGTTCACTGTTCTGGAGGAGAGGTGGGAGTGTTGGCAGCCTTGGGAGCTGGGAGGTGTTAACCATCATGAGTGAAAAGCTGTGAGGGTGGTGCAAGGACCTGGACTCCATGAGGTGCAGATTTCTTCTGACTTCTTTGGGTGAGCCTTGGCTAAAGAAGGGCCAGCAACCCCTCTTGTGGTCCATGTGAAACAGTGCCAGAGGAAGCCCAGGAAGCAGAATTCCACACCAGCATTTCCAGGAGTTACTGGTACATATTCACAAAGGGCAATGGCACAAAGCACTTTTTGTTTAATGCAGGTTTCCAAGTCTCCCTAGTGCAACTTCCATTTAGTGCAATTTCTGTGCATGGCTGACAGAAATCCTAATCTGTCCTTCTCTCCTGAAGTGTGTGTGTGTGTAGATGAGTAGAATCTGAATGTTAATTAACATTTGAAAAATACTACCGAGCACCTTGTGCAGCAAGTGCTTTCTTTGAAAGAAAGGAAGGTATTTTTCTTGCTTTTAAGTAGAGGTCTTACTTGTCTCTGTGTTGGAGATAACTCCAGAGCTGACATCATTAATCTGTCAGCATTTGCCAAGAGGCACCATGCAGTAACCACAGGCTTTGCTGTGCTCCCCACCATGGAGTGCTGGTTTCTCCAGGAGCTCAGGATCAGGACTTGTGGTATTGATCCAGAGAGGGTTTTGGCTTTCAATATCCTTTCAATGCCATTCATGGACAGTCCTGTGAGAAATGCATCACGTGCTTCATCCCTAGGCCAACAAGGATATTCAATTAGCAGCTGGCTTTGTGGTGGAGTAGTGGATTGAAACCCTCAGGGATGCAGGTTTGACTGTCCAAAGGCCTCCTTGTGTCACCTTGGGCAAGCACCTTGATTCCTCTGCTCATGTGGCAATCTGCCCCCTGCCCAGATGTTTGGGGAGGTTCTGGCACTCCTGTGCCTTGATCTTGTTTTCAGCTCTCACAGTGCAACCATGACATGAATATCCGTGCTTAGAAGAGTGTATTGCATGCTTTGCTTCTCTTTTCAAGAGATTTTGAACTTTTTATGAGTTCCTTTATTTCCTGGCACAGAATGATTTTTAATCAAGTTTGCTACTTAAAACTTTGCAAGTAGTTAAGGGGGTTGGCTCAACAGTGGCAAATTGTTATTTTCCAGGACTAGTCAAAAATGCCTGGGTGCTTATATTCCAGTCCCTGAACTGCTAAAAAAACATTCTTATAGGTGTTTTAAATGTAATGCATTTTCAGATACCATTTATATATGTCCAGTGGATAGAATTTTATTTTTTTTTAATTTCCTTCATCTGATCTAGGTCTTTGATAAATACTACAGACAAACTGAGTGCTGTAGGATCAATCTTGACAGTTCTTCAATAAAAGGCTGTGTGGTTCTTCGTCAGTGTCTTCCTTTCAGTGACAGCTGCTTTGTTCTTTTTCAGTCAGATTTTCTAGTTAACACATCAAAAGTGTATCTGTGTACATGAAGTACTGAGAAAACAGTTCAAAGAGGCAGGAGATTCACTTTTAACTCTTCACTGCATCTCCCTGCACTTGTCACAGAAGATAGCTTATACTGAAAGCTTCAGAACAAGGTGAGTAGTTCACCAAGGAGCACTGTGAAGTACAGCACATGTGGATTAGTCTTAAAACACAAACTGGTCAGTCAATCCACTTACCATCCCAAATCAGCTTTCTTTTGAGCCAAGCCATTAAGTGATAAGAAGTTTTCAGGTTTAGGCAGCAAAAGCCTCACATCGGACAGAGATAAAGCCATGTTTGATCCAGCACTGAAGTTTTCTCTGATGGTTCTTGATGTGGTGTCAATACCTTAAAACTAATTAAACTGAGTTCAGTGTTCAGTTTAAACTTATTTCTTTGGAGGGTTGCCATCAGCTTCTAAACCAAGGTAAATAATAAGGACAAGCAACTGCTTTGCATATAATTTATCTTATCTATTGCAACTCAAAACTTATTTCTGACTGCATTTTTAATTGCTCACGCTTCACCCACCAGTTCAGCACTGTAGCACAAGACTTGGGATTCTCTCTGCTACTTCATGGCTATTAAGCACTGCTCAGGTAGGGCGCCAGATCAGCAGAGAGTGTGCTAACTCAGGAGAGCATATTCCAGGCACCCTGTCCTAGTCTGAGCAAGGTTTCAAACCTGTGCTAAAATCTGGTAGTGGTAAATCTTACAGGAAGTTCTGGTTTTGAGTGCCTGTTCTCATGAGCTGCCTCCTGAATAAGACCAGGGAAAGCAGTTGGGATTAGCAAGGATGTAAGCTTCCCCCAGGATTTCAATCAGCCCTGTGGCACTGCAACAGCCACAGTTGCAAACTGTTAACTGCTCCTATTTCTCTCCTTCATCCTTGTTTTTATTGTACAGCAGTTAGGAGCATCCTTGTGCCTTTGTACCCAAAAGCTACCCTTTGTGTTTTAAGCAAGAGGATGTGTCACACGTTGGTGGGAAGCAAGAGGAGATCTCATCTCACTGTCCCAGCAATGCCAGGAGGCAGGAGGTGAGCAGTGACCCCATCCTTCCCTCCCTCCCCCTGTTCCTCAGCCGGCCCTGCTCTGCTCCCCTGTGTGGTCTGTGATGCAGGTAGGGGCTACAGCGTCTGCTGGGGAGATTTCCTGCCTTAGCCAGCCCTTGCCTGTGGAGTGTAAGCTGTTAAAGGCACACAGGAGCTGTGTTTGTTCAGAGGCAGCTGTGCTCTCCCTAGCTCAGCACTCCCCAGCAGCTCGCTCTGACGTGTCCTCTGTTTGACTCCTGCAGATAATGGAGACCAGAAACGCGAATCTTCCTGGAACGAGCCCCACCAGACAAGCCCTCCTCAGGCTGCCCTTGTTGTACCCTCCTGCGGGACAAACAGCCTCAGACACGAGGCCACAGAGTGTGTGGGGAGACAACATCAAAGCCAGTGCTTGTTACAGACCCTTCCTCGGGTCCTGTCATCTCAGGAGTGGGCTGGACACCCCGGTGGCAAAACCACCACATTTCCACAGGATGGGATTTATGTAGTCTGGGGATTTGTGTAGCAGGTCTGGAAGAAACCATCAAAGGAAGGACAGCTGGTTACAGGAACAGATAAGGAGGTATGTACCACAGAATAAGGATTCTTTCAGGGAAACAAGGGGGAGCTGGTGATTTATGTGCAGTGGAAATTAGTCATTATTAAACCAGATGTGTTGGAGGAATGGGAGGGTGGAGTCCTGGGAGGAGGGGAGTGAGTCCAGCAGGCACATCCTCTAGGAGACACAAAAAAACTGTTCTGGGCTCCTCTTGGGTGTAAAGGAAGCAGAAATATGTGCAGCAGAGGTCCCCTGGACCTCAGCACATGGGTACATCCAGTTGCTCTACAAACATCAGTGAGTGAAGCACCACTGCCTAGCAAGAGTCTTTATTCCAAATTCTGATTGGACATAAGACTGTCAATGAGGAGACAACACTAAAATGACTGAAAGATAAAGATGGCCACATCTGAAATTTTATGTGGACATGTTTTGGTTACAAAGGAAGAGTCAACAAAGTGAAACTGGGTATAATTAAAAACAAGAGGTGGAGAGAACACTAATGAAGAGTACAGAGCCTCTGGTACAGAGGATGTTTTTCATCAAAGATATAATTTCAGGCTCAGTGTTTCTGCAATATATTCTAGTAGGTGACTAGTAATCATTATTTCTGGAAACTAGGCTTCTCCTTCTCATCTGTACTGTATTATCAAATGTCACGTAAAATTTGCCTAAACCCAACAAAATAAATACTGCTGCAGATATGATTTAGGGCATAAACTAGGTGCTGAATGGATGATATAATTGATTTTAATATTTAAAAATGCCCAGCAGAAGACTCCTCTGGGGTAGCTGGATATGTGCTTATATTTATTTATATATTTGTTTTGCAGAAAGATGACATCGCAGGTAGCTGAAGGAGATATCCAAGGAGTGGCTGAAGAAGACAGAGTACAAGGCAGCACCTTTCCAGAGGAGACACGTGGGTACAAGAAAGAGGTGCTGGAGCAACCAGGTCTGTCAGTTTGTTCTCCCTTCATCGTTTCTGTGTGCTTACATTTCCCAAAATCTGGATGTTGTCCACCAAGTCTGCAACTCCTTTGTTGGCCCCTTGAACCTCCACACCCATTTTGCCTCCACAAACAGGTTTTTTTTCCTCACTACATTGGCTGGGATATAAACTCTGCAGTGCTGGCCCCCTTTTAACCAAACTCCTGAATCCTTTTCCCATCCTGAAGAACATCAGTGGGAGCAGCACCATTAATTTCAGTGGTCCTCTGCCATCAGCTGGCGTTATTAACAGCAGTGAGTGAAGGATCTGGAGAAATGTTTTTTATACACTGTCAGCCAGGTAGAAAGGTGGCAAAAGGAGTGCATTAAAAATCAGCATTTATTTGTCAATATCAGAGTGTGCACTGTCAGTAACCTCTGGCTACATTGTTTTATCATGTCAATATTTCATAGCATCATAATGCTATTATACGGCTGACTAATGGGAATGGCTATTAGCAGTGTTGATGTAGTTTGAAAATAGCAATCCATATTTTATGGACCAGAAAGAGACCAAGCCTTTACCTTAGACCTTAGCAAGCATAAAAAGGGAGATAATGTAAATGAAATTTACCTTCTCATTTCCATCTTCCCCCAATTAGTTCATAATTCACATATTGTCCGTCTGCTTTCATGCTTTGAATGCACTTACACAAATTAAAATATCCTGAGGAGGTCTGCAGAAAACTCATCCTTTCCTAGGTTGAGGTAACACAGACAGCTCTGCTCTGCAGCCTCACTAAATCACAGCTGTCCTTTATGTTGTGGGCTAGGCAGTATTTTGAATGATTTACTGAAGTTACCAGCTGAGGATATGGACCATCACTGCAGGGTGTCTTGGCAGGCGAGAACATGGGACTGTGACTCCCCAAGGTCTCAGCTGCTGCCCATGATACCTGTGAGCACAGTCAGGCTTGGGGCAGATGGAACAGTTTAACTGTGAATGTGCAGACCCAGACCTTACACATTTCTTTGGATGTAGGGTCTTCTTTCAGGCACTGGCCATGTTTACCTGCCTGAGTATGCAAAATTATGAAATGCTTTGGTGCCTAGCGGAGAAACACACAGCTCTGCCCAAAATCCCAGTTCCTTTGACCTAAAAATGAAGTTCCCCCTCAGATTGGAAGGCCAGGAGGAGACACTTCTGCTCTCAATCTGTGCAGGTTTCTAATACACCCTCTGCAGGGGCCAAGAAAAAACCTATTAGGCTATAATCGTCCATCTTCTGCACTAACCTGCACTAGACCTTCATGAAGTTAAATCTATGACATTAAAGAGAAGAGAAATGAACATTGCAAATGGCCTGTGAATAGCCTGACTCTGAAAAGCTGCCATAATGTGGTTTAACACAGGCAGACTAAATATACTTTAATAGTAACCTAATGGTGGAGCTAGAAATTAAATAGATGGTGTGTTAATTAGGTATTGTTTAATGCTTTTATTTCACTTCATTATTCCATATTCCACCGCTGAAACCTGGAATCCACCCTCGTGCTGAGAGGCTGAAGGAGTCCCAGACAGTGCAGAGCTGCAGAGGATCCCAGACTTGTAACTCTTACACCCTTCTGAAGGTTTTGGTGTGTGACACAAACCCACTTACTCAGTGAGAAAAGCTGGAATAACACATCTGAACTTCAACAATTAACAGTGTATTATTAGTACATTATGAACTTTTTCCTAAAGAAAAAGAAATTCTCCCCAAGCTAGGAAATCATTAGTAAAGTACTTAGAGAAGGTGATGGGAAGATTTTGTCAAGACTTCCCATTAAAATGTTTTACATTTTTTACCTTGGCCTTTATTGTCTTCATTACATAGTATGCATTATTTATTAAAAATCCTGGCCACACAGTAATGGGCAGCAAATTGCCCTAAGTATTAATGAACAATTTTTAAAATTTCCCAAGAATGGGAGGATTTGGAAATGCAGTGGTCAGCCTGTTGTGTCCCAGAGAGAGAAAGGAACTGTCAAAATTCATTTTACATGATGGCCACACTCCATGTGAATGCAGTGCTGAGGTAAACTTGGTGGAAGGAGTGATAATGTAACTTAAATTAGTGAACCTGAATTTATCCCAAGGCTTCTTTAAACTCATTTGTCATGAGTGTTTCCCTTTGTATCAAGGCAGTAACTGTAAACAGCATTTCTTTGGTACAGTCATTGGTCCATTAACAGGCAAGAGTTACACTACATTCTCACAAGAGTCAGTTCTAGAAAGAAAAGGAGGGGAATGCAAAAGATAATGACGTTTTCCCACAGGAAAAAAGGAAGCCTTACGTATTTGAATCATCATTGTGGATGCTCAAATACTGGATGGTTTTCTAGTCAGATTTTGCAGAACATAACCTCTTATTTTCTTTTTTCCCTTGAAATCAGATGTTTTATTGTTCTAGTTTTGACATAAACTAGGTTATTTTTTCTCTCTNGGTAGTCATGTCATGTTTAAAAGCCTATGCTTTCAAAAACAATTGGCATGCCTTCACCTGTCCCTTGGGACGTTTTATTAGCTCCTGATTCACAGTCAGCCCAAGCCTTTGCTCTCTGGCAATCAATTCTCTTGGGCAGCCACCCAAAAAGAGCAACTAAAGCCAGCAATCTTGTTCTGAAATCCAGAGAGTTGTGCTGCTCTTTGTACCATCAGCTGTGCTGGGGAGGATTTCAGCATTGCTGGGATCCCTGCCTGGAGGTGCTGAAAATGGGGGTCCAGCACCAGAGGACACGAGTCTAGGTTCAGTGACAGGATATTTCAGGCCCTGGGATCTCACCCAGCATGAACAATTGCAGCTGTTGATTTGCAGGATGAGACAATCAGATAATTTTCTTCCTTCACTGTTTCACTGTTAGGACCACTCAAGCATTTCTTTCCATGCCATCCATGTGGCTGCAGTCTATACTCTTCCTAAACTTGATAAAAATATCCTTTGCAAGTTTTAAACTTTTGGTGCTTTCAGACAAGTTAATTTTCAGTCTTTTCTTTGTTACTCCTGGTTTATCATTTCCCAGCTCCTGCCACGACACAGCTACAAATCCTCTGATTCAAAGCCTGGCCCATCAGAGACCAACAGCTGCTTATCTGAGCAAGAAGGGAAGAACCAGCCTCCTCTTCAGTAATTAGTGCAGGAACCATCAGATCATATGAGACCCCAGGCTATGGAGGCATAATTTTGTAGGTAAAAATGACCCATAAGAGCTGCCCTGGAGCTAAATGCAGTAATCTTTACAGTAGGTCAGAATGAAAGAGCAGGCCAAAGGAAATGCCTCCTCCTCACTCCTGTTCTTTACAGGCTGGCACATGTCTTATATTTTAAGACATTTCAAGCCCTTTCTGCTCTAATTATGTACAATGGTCTCTTCCTCCCAAGTCTTTATTTTTAAAAATTTGCAAAGATCCTCCCTCAAGGGGATCTTTCTGTTGGCAATGGGCTTTGTAAGCTGCCAACTGTGGAACCTTCCTGTTTTATCTATTCCAAACTAGCACTGCACTATTAAAACAACTCTATTGCTTTTCATGCCTCTCAGCTAGCTGGGTTGGAGTGCTGCAGGAACAGCCTTGATCACAGAGTGAGCTTTAAAAGCATATGATTTAATCTAGGAAATTTGAATGGAAATATTTTAGGGCAATGTTTTCACTTTTTCTGGTAGTTAAAAGGCATTAGGAAATGTTAGCTTGGAGAACAGAGTGCAAATAAAGCATTTGTGCAACACAGATAAATTATTATCATCCCATTTTACTGAAACAGAAATCATAAGGGTTTTTTTTAAAGAAAATTGTAAATATGAATTTGTAATCCAATATTTATTGGCCTAGGTTTCTTCAAAATATATGGTTTCTGAATCTGAATTTAAATATTTATACTCTAGCACATATTCCTGATATAGCTAATATAAGTAATATATTTATCTTTCAAGGCAGCAATATTTTTTCACTCAACCTTGACTTTCAAGTTAAATATGCGGGTGGGAAGTGGTGCTATCTGGAGGTTGTTGTCACTTATTTCTATGAAAAAATCAAGATAATTCCAAGTACTCTTTTAAGAGATAGCATTTTTTATTTCTGTGCTCCAGCTGATCAAGCAGATTATGAGGGTTCATTGTTACTTTTCATTTTTCTACCTTGAGTTAGACAGGTTTTTGTATGCACCTTCCAAAATGAGGAGGTGAATTCCCATAGTCCCTGGAGCTGTTGGGAAAAAAGTTTAATGATAAATTATGCTCTTCCCTGTAAAAATCCAGGATAAAATTTTCACACACGTGAAGTCTGTCTTGCATCATTCTCACACTTTAAGGGGCAGATGATGGGTACATATTTAGAAGAGCATGAGAGGGATTTAGGGTAACTGAGACTCTTGTCCATATCTCTGAGTAGGTGGAAACATCTGTTTCTGTAGGACATTTTTGATAGATCCCTGAAATATTCTTGTTTGGTATTAAATCCAGTGCATTTATAGCCATTTACTACTGCTGAGGAAGTGAGACCCTCCACTTCTTGTGTTTCCAATCCTCAGTTTTGCTTTGCACTGCATTTTCTTTTTTATCAGACAGAAGCCTTAGATAGAATAAATTTTACTTTATTGTCCTTGTGCCCGAGGAATAACTTTCCTCCCAGAGAGTCCTTTCCTCCATCAGTTTTTCCTCCTTTCTTTTACATTTCACTCATTGTGCAGCACAAGCAAAGGGGCAATGAGCTTTTTTTCCCCTCTGAGGAGGAGGCTTTTTCCTGCACTGGTATCGTGGTCAATGACTAAGGGAGCCTGTGCTCACTGCCTGGGGAAAGGATGGGTCCCTGTCAGCAGGTGACTGCCTGGGTGCATGGGGAAGGGACATGCCAAATGGCATTCTTGTCCTGGCAAGCAGTTCTGTTCTCTTTTGGAAGGTGGTGATGCTGGTTTTCTTCTCTCCTTCTGAGGAGGTTTGAGGCAGTTCTGGGAAACAGCCCAGGCAGCTCTTAAAGAGGTGTGGCTCCAAAACTGATCCTTCTCCTTGTTGTCCACACAGCAGAATATGTATCAACCCTCCAGTTCAGAGGTGCTGGTTTATAGAGGGAGCTCCACAAACCAGCACCTGGTTTCACTGGATTTCACTGAATTTTTGCGTGTGCAGCCCACCAATTAGTCCAAAAATAATTTCATGGGCTGAAGATTCTGCAGCTGTACCTTATTCATTGTATCTTGAGCTCTTCATACTGAAGGGCAGCAGTGAAAAGTCTTCCCTTCCCCCTTCCCAAAATGGAAAGTGTCTCATACAGCAGCTTTGCAAAAGAAGTATTATTCTGTCAATACAATGGCCCTTGGGATGTCAGTGGTAAAAGTTAAAAAATCCAAAGTCAAGAGAAAAGCCTAATACAGTTGCACTGACTTTGCATACACTTTGAATGAGCCATCACTGTGTCAATCAAGTGTCTAACACAGAGCAATCTCACAGTGTCAGTGCAAGCTCTGTGCTAAAATCAATGGCAGAGTTCCTATTAATATTTGGAATTTCTATTTTCTTAGACTCTTAAAGCTATTTTCATATCTCTTGAATATTCAGTAATGCATGTGAGAAATATTGCTGCTCTTCAGCAGTCTTGTTTTCTGCATTAGAAGTTGTGTGACAGTAAAGGTTTTTTTATAAGCCCACTTGCTGTCTCCTTTTTTACAAGGATGCCTTGAAAAGATCTCTGCTCAGCTCTGTGCACATATGCTAAAAGAAAAAAAAGTTCCCTATGTGGTGAAACACTCTGAGGTCTCTAAACCTGCCATCACTGCCCCTTGCAAGCCAGAGTCCAAGCAACCTTAGAGAAGAATTTAATTTTTGTAGGATTGAGTGTTGCTACAGCCAGGCTTCTATCTGCCCCTCTACAGACAGCCCTGACCCAAATGCCTGCAAGACCTCACTGCACACACCCAACAACCTGGAATCATCTGCTATAAACTATAGGGGGACTTATCAATGGCTTTAAAATCATTACCCAGTGCCCCATTAAATCTCCCTGCAGATGAGTTATAAGATGGGAAATAAGAGACAGCAAGCAGAGAAGCTCGTTCCTCAGCATGGTATAGCCTCCTACCCCACCAAGGGAGCAGAAGGAGAAGCAGCACAGAGTTTCTGGAGATAATGCTGGCACATCAGCATTAGGCAATAATGGGGAATGTATTCCTCATCCTTCTTCTCCCCCAGACAGCCAGAGGTGATATATCTTTTGGCACTGTCAGCCTAATCTAGGTCAGTCCTATTGTCAGGCTCCTCAAATAGTACCTGTCCACAGTTAAAATTTATGTTGGAAAAGCATTAATGCAAGCTTTTAATAAGATGAAGAATTTAACAGTATGCTGTTATCTGGAGATGATATATTTTATATACAGGAGACATATTTAATTAGCTCTCAAACAGGCAAAGGGGCTCATGCAGAGCCATGGCTGTACCTCCACTGCTTCCCTTCTGTAATTAGAGACAGCAAATGCAAAGCACATATTAACTTTTCTGGTGGCTGAGCTGCCTTGTGTGGACCTTCATACACACTGCTGCTCAAATATAAATTAGCCCTTGCAAAGTATGCTCAGTAGATAAATAAAAAGGAGAAAAAGGACTCCTTGAAGCTTCTCTGTTAGGTACCCACAGCAGGGGAGGAGCCAGGAGCTGCACGACCTGCAGGCAGATCAGGTCCTGCAGGGAGGAGGACAACCCAAAGAGGGGTGAGATGCTCCTGGTCCAAGGCCCTGCCTGCACTCAGAGCCACCTCTACAGCCAAACCCTTCTCATGATCATCTGGGAATGCAGGGAGCTGGGCTGTTCCCATCCTTGTGAAACCCTTCATTTCCTCCTGTTCCTGAGGAATGATGTTCAGACACCCACCAGAAGGGAGGGGGTCACCTCCCTCCTGCCTGGGAGATGCTCTGGAGTCAGCAATGCTGGGGAAGGCAGTGCCACTGTCAGCTGGAGCTACCATTGATGGTCCTGTGCAGGGCATTGCAAACTCCACTCCAGCTGATCCCATTTCTCCCCCCAGCCCTTCTCTCTTCCTCTGCATGCATTGCAGAGCCAGGAAAACACACATTTCCCTCATGCTGAGCAGTAGCCAAGGGCGTCTTTGAAACTCTGGGAGCGTTTCTGCTCATCACATACAGCCTGTGCCAAGGCTTTGCTCCAGTCCAAGGCCCACCTGTGCTTCAAAATGAAGTCCACATGAGTCAGAGGGTTGCAGGGGTGAGTGTGGTGCTAAATGACCCCACATTGCTTCTCCTCCCTTATCCTTTCCTGCCCAGGAGAAGGCAGGTGCCCTTCACTAACAATGTGGTGTTTCTTTGAGCCACACCCAGCCTGCTCAGCCCCTGCACAGCCCAGGCCTTGGGGTGCTCTGTGTCACCCCAGGTGGGGTCACATTTGTCACCTGATGGCTGAGGGACTGTTTCACCTGGACCCCATGATGTGACAGCCAAGGTAAGCATTGCTTTGCTGTGATTTTTGTCTCTGGCTGCGACCTTTGTCTCTGAGGACAGCTTAACACTCTGTGAGGGACTTTTTTAATGCCAAAATGCTTTGTAGGGATTGGTGACAGCCAGCAAGTCTGTTTCAGAGGAGACACATTTATTAATGCACCACTGTGAAATATCTGTATAGGGAAAAGTCAGGAAAAATACTTTAGTCCTCTCATAATGATGATACATCTGAGGTTAAATAGACAAATATGTTTTATAAATATAGTCTTCTAGGCTATTAAGGCTTTTCTCCTGGTTGAAAAGATACAAGAAATCACCATAAACTAACTAAATTTAAATGGCTTCTGTTCAAAAAAACCAGCTCACTATTAATAAGTTGTTGAATAACAGGCATTTAAAGAAAGGCATAACTATGATATTAAATAGATAAATGTAAAATAATCTGTGTGCATTTAAATGTGAAGATCACATTAGGAGTAGAAAATTACAAAAATTTAAATACTGTAGGAGGTTGTTATGTAGGTAGTCTATAAAAAACAGGCAATTTGGAATTCCTCTAAAGAACATAAACCCTAGATAGAGCTGCTAGTTCCTTTGATAAAGACAGGTCTCAAGCTGAAGGTTTGATGTATAAAACCCCCAAAAGGTGTCTGAGCTATCTTTTTCTAAGGGATTATATAAGATAAAAGCTTGCACTGTAAGTCCCTATTTTAAGAAACAGAGTTGCTAGGAAGTTGCTAATACGAAAAGGCTAATTGTGCATGCAATGAAAGTACTGCTCCATTCACAAAATAAAGCACTAACGTTTTAATAAGGGCTGAGAATTGTCTGCTCAGGAGCTGCTGCAGGGTGTTTGTCACTCAGGGGCTGCTGCCTCCTTCCCCTGGCACTGGGGATGCTCCTTGTCCAGTTTCAGCATCAGGATGAGCCATGGACATCAGGGAAGGGCGGTTGTCACTTACAGCAGTGTTGGGGGAATAAGAGGGATATCCAGGTTTTGTACAGTTCAGTCTTCCCACTGTTCACATCTCAATTACCTACTTCTTTTATTCAGTTCATCACGTTTTCTTCCCCTTCCCACTTCGAGTTTCTCCTCCAGGAGAACATTCTTTCCACTTTACCTGCATCAATTAGCTCGTTTGCCCTGAGATATTTTCTCATTTGGGTGTTGGGACACAGCTGTTCAAGACACAACACAATTGCTCAGCACTTTTCTTGCTGTCAGAGAATTGAGGTTTTCACCCCTCAATTAATGTTTCATATCTTAAAGTCGGCTGCACCCCCATCTGCTTGTGCCTTCCTCATTCTATGGATTAGTAGTGCAGACTTTGACTGCTAATTTAAACAGTGCCATTAGTTGAATTTCTACAGTTTGCTGAACTTTGTGTAGGCTTCAGAGGCTGAACCCAAAGGTGGTGTGAAATATCTTTCCTCCATTGGATTTGCTGATTTATGTAAGCTAGATCCAGGAGGAGAAATGTTTTTTGGGGAGGCCCTGGCACAGGGTGCCCAGAGAAGCTGTGGCTGCCCCATCCCTGGAAGTGTTCAAGGCCAGGTTGAACAGGGCTTTGAGCAACCTGGGGTAGTGAATGGTGTCCCTGCCCATGACAGGGGGTTGGAATGAGAAGATCCTTAGTGACCCTCCCAACCCAACATATTCTAAGGTTCTATGGTTTTCATTTGGGATGAAGGAAAAAAAGAGCTGAGCCCAATTGTGACAGTGGGAACCCTACACCCAGCACTACCACACAGCCTCGTGGCACAGGCCAGGACCCCTCTCCTTTCCTCTCCTCTTCCTGGGCTGATGAGCACATCTGGGTCAGACCATGTGTTCCCACCCACAGCATTTTAAGGGCTCATTTTGATCACTGAGGTCTTTTATTCCTGGCAATACAGCAGGTTATCCCTGCGTGTAAGAACTTGTGTCAGAACTAGGGAACAGATTCTCAGCTGATATAAATTGTGTCACTTCATTAATGTGGCTATTCTGGTGCTATCAGTGTAGCTGGGTTGATGTACAACAGCTGAAAATCAGGCCCCAGAGCTTCCTTTTATTAAAACATTCTTGATCTGTAAAATAAGGTTGCGAGTAAGATGCTGGTGACAGAAGGGGGAATAGCCTGCTTTGTAGTACCTTGTTCACTAACATTATAAGTGATATGGAAATTTAGTTGATGTTTTGCCTTTAAAATATTAGCTAAATCATTCTGTCAACACATATTTTTTAATACATATCTTCCCTGCCAGATTTTACACTTAATCTTGGAATCTGTAGACAGCTCAACAGCATCGCTTTCTTCAGCCTCTCCTGCACCAAGGTCTCCTTTCCTATTATATTCAGCTTGCATCTGTTTAAACACAAGATACGAGATAAATGATAGTGCCAGGCTTAAACATACATCATCAGGACTCTGATGTGAGGCTCTGGAAGTGGCAGGCCAGATGGTGTAACACAAAACTCAGACATCACAGTTTGTCATGCCGTGCTCCAGTCCAGCGCACTAAAAATGGACTTTGCTGTGCACTTAGTCAATCTTCTCTCTGGTGACCAGAAAGCAGGGGTCAAAACAAGAGGTGGCATGAAACAAAGGTTGTGGTCCTACCCAGCAGCTGTTCAGGCCTCCAAATCTGGCCATCGTCCTTGCTAGATGCAGAGATGGAATTAAAAGTGGAAGGAAATATTCCAGAAATTATCAGTCGATCTGAACAAGCACTCTAACTTTTTTATTGTTAACATAAGAGAAAATGTGTTTATTAATTTTGCAGAACAGAGTCAAACATATAAGAACTTGCTTGGGAAAATGCTGCATTAGGGAACTGTTTTTTCGGAGGACACCAGAGATCAACACATAAATATGTTNAAAAAAAAAAAAAAAGAAACTTCCTTGCTATATTTATGTGAAGAACATTAATCAGAGAGAAGAGAGGAGAGGCAGAGCCAAAAGACACTAATTTGAATGAAAGTCGTTGGCATTAATTTTGATTTATGATATACAACCACATTTGAAATGTGGCCACACTTTACAGTTTTTACATGCTGACCTCAAGTCTATATTTAGAAGCCAATCTTGCTGCTGAGCAGGACTCAAGGTGGTAGACAAGGAACTTCTAGGAATAAGTGTATTTCATGTTCATTAATAATCAAAACACTTGTCTTTGGAGGTTAATTCATTACTGTGTTACTTCAGTTTTTGGTTTGAATATCAGTGAAACTTGAGAGTTCAATTATTTGGAAATAACTTGAAAACCTCCAGTACAGGTGCTTTGTCCCAGCTGTGTATCAGTGCAAATCCTGGAATAATAAGGCAGTGAACAGAGCTTGTGGTGCTAAAGGTGAGGAAAACAAAGGAACCACAACTTGCATCAACATAGCAAACACCTTCCAACCCCACTGAATTTGAAATGCTGCTCCTAGTTATTAGAAGAATATTTGTTATATTATGCAGGGCAAGTTTGTTTGTTAAACTCTGTCAGCTGGGGAAAAAACACTGCCTGGGAATTTGCTTTCATTTAGCAAGGTAGGTTACTCCTTGCACTGCTACACATTGCAGTAGAAGAGACGGTTTCTTTGCTCATAGCATGCTCATCTCTGTGAGATTTTGCTTTATCAAGCAGCAACCTCAACATGCTTGTGAGAAGTGGAAAAGATTCAAATAAAATAAAGCAGCACTTTTCTAATTTGCTTGAATTTACTAATATCTTTCTATATTTTCAAACTGCCCTGAGCATAGATAAGGCTGAGCAAGAGGCAAATGTAGCTTTACAGCTTGTTTAGCAACATTTATCTATGCACTGTGAAATCCAGTTTAACCTGAAACAGGACTACAAAGAACTGAAATGCTTTACCAGGCTCCTGCCACCTCCACAGAGGTTACACTTGCTCAGCTGTGAATGTCCTTTGAACCAGGTAAGGGAGGCACTGGAGGAGCTAAGTTCTGTCCCATTTGGAAAAAAAAAACCAACCCAGACACAGAGTTATCCCTGCATTCAAGTAAGTGGAATTTACTTAAAAGTGGTTTTAATTCTTTACTTTACAAGGAACAGATAATTATTTGTTGCCTAGAAAGAAATTTTTGGAAGTGCCTGTTGCTGATACAGTTAACTTCTTGGAAGAGGCCAGAAAATGTAGAATCAGCCTGTTTAAAAAGTGTAGAGTTAAGCTGAATTGTATTTATGGGAGCAAACCACCAAGAGCCCATTGGTATTTTATAGAGATTTGATTTGATAGGTTATTGATTTTGGCTTGGGGGGATATAGCCCCTGTTGAGAAAGTATCAAACTCACACTGAGTAAAATTGTCAAAAGCCTTAAAACCAGTAGTGAGGGACTGGCTGGCTCTCACTGCAGCACTTCAAATGGAGTGGGGAAGATATGCCTTATTGCCTTCAGACCTCTGGAAGCAGTTATGTGTATTAAATACTGGAATAACTCGATATTTTAAAAGCTTATACGCTCATCCAAGTAAAATGGGTTTTGAAGACTGCTGGGAGTTTCATTATTTTATGGCTAAATCGATACCCAGATTTATGCCTTTTGGACATCGAAACTTGAATTTAATTGAGAAAATGGATCTAATGAGGATAGACATTTTTTATGCAGGTGCCCTTGTTTGAAAACACACATGCACACAGTTCTTTAACACATGAAAAAAAAAGAACAACTTAGTTTTAAGAGCTGAATAGACCCACCAGAGAGAGTGGCACACCCTGAAAACTGGGGAACAGGCAAAGAAACAGCAGTACTTCTAAACTCTTGAGAATCCAAATAATTTTTTGTTGTTCCTGAATAAAAATTTAATTAGTTGACACAGAAAAGCAAATTATTTTCCAACATACCAGAAAAATTAATGGCCAGATGGCAGTAACCTGGCCATCAAAATCAGTACTACTACTGATTCAAAAGCAGCATCACCATTTCCTATTTGCCCACACTCTGGAAAATGTGTGATATTTATGGCACACTCTTCCTAATACAAGCTCTTATCTATAGTGATGAAAATCAGAAGCAAGCTATATTCAATATATTTAGCTGAATTCTGCTCCCTGTAAGGAATCAATTTTTTAAAAAAGCCCCAGACAAGAATGTATGCATGTGCTTAATTTTATTCCCATCTCCAAGACCAACTTTAGACCACTTGCTTTGCCAAATCGAAATCAAAATGCAGAGTAACCCCACTGACTTCAGTGAAATAACTTGTGATTCAGTCCCATATATTTGTCTCAGTATGTGTTTCATTGGCTATAATAAGCAGAAACTATTTATGACACAAATTTCCTGGACTTTTACAGGCACAATTAGCACTCTGAAGGGCAGAAGAAAACTCATAGGGAAAGCTAAAAAGTAAAGAAATGGAGATGGAGAAATCATTAACATTTCATTTCCTCTATACATGTGCTCACACACACACACACAAATGATTCTCCTCTGGGAATGTACACATCCCGAAAATCTAAATTACACACTGAGAATAGGTTTGTGTTGCAATGTACTGCAAGAAATTTTCAAGTTTGTAGTTGGCAAGAAATTAGCATTTACTATATAGAGAGACAACATGATGGAGTATATTTTGCTCTTTATGCTAAACTTCCATTGATTGCCATGGGAATATTCTATGTGTGGAGAGGCAGTAGAAGCTGTGCCTTTAACAGTAAACAACAGTGATAGTCAGAGATGTTTCTGTCTGCACTGAAATGAAGTGCTAATAAAAAAAATCTGTGTTCTTATTGTTTAAAACCCACAGTCGATAGATTTTTATTTTCCCTACTGACTTGAAGAGTAAACTTCTATAAACAAAATGTGACGTGCCTGTCTTATTAAATGTAATTTAAATGAGCACTTGGAAAAAGACCCAAAGAAGCCTGCAATGAAAAGGCTCAAGGATGAGACTTGGGATGTCTCAGGTGACGCTACTTTTCTTCTGTAATTTCAGGTATGGTCCTTGGGTTTTCTTTTCCTTGCAGAGATATTGGGGAGCCAGGAGGGGACAAGTTGAGAGGGGGCTCGGCACGGTGCCCACTGAGCTGCTGTAGTTGTGGGTCCCCACGTTTTGGTGACCTGTGCCCAAACCAGGTTTGACCTACAGACACATGGGAGTGGTGCGTCCTCCCTCCCCTGAACTCCCCTGCAACCCCCAACCAATGCCTGTTTTCCTTCCAGCCAGCTGGGAATCTTAATGGTCATTAATGGCATTGAAGCTTGGGTGATGCAGCCCACGGTGTGCC
The DNA here is from genome assembly GCA_013400775.1 of Chaetops frenatus. Lineage (NCBI taxonomy): Eukaryota > Metazoa > Chordata > Aves > Passeriformes > Picathartidae > Chaetops > Chaetops frenatus. The sequence continues at coordinate 166,633 of VZTR01023288.1, read as the reverse complement.
CTCCCCCCGCCCAGCCGAGTGGGATTTCCTTGGCAGCCAGGTTTGTCCCTGAGGTTACTGGCAGATTTGGGAGCAGGTACAAGCCCACACAGAGCACAACTCCACAGCCTGCAGCAGCAAACCCCGGGGAGAGGAGCCAGTGTGACCTCAGGATCACACGCCACGGTCCAGGCTGGCCCAAGCATCCACCAATGTGCAGCTGCAGATACCTCTGTAAATAGCTCCCAATAAAAATAAATTTCCAGAGTGCATAACTGCAGGCTGTGTGCTTTGTACCTATTACTGCTCACTGTGCTGAGAGAAATTCCCCAGCAAGTCTTCCCTGTTTTATCCAGGCCAGCAGCTTTCTATTGGAGTTAATGGCAGGGCTGTCGTGTACACTGAGCTGGATTTGCACAGGGTTTTGCCCCAAGTAATTTTATAGGCAAGTGCATCCCATGATGAGTTGGTCAGGTGTCCTGCACAGCTGTACAGCTTTGTCCCATGACTCCTGTGTGAAGCCTGGCTGTTGCTAACTAATTCTGCAAGTGCCGTGTGCTCAGGAGGAATTAGCTGGTTTTAAAAATAGATTACTTCCTGTCATATCCCAGTATTTGTACTGAGTGTTTTTCACACTAATTTTTTGTGTCTCACTGATACTGACATTTCTGAAGGTTGTTTTTTTTTTTTTTTTTTTTTTTATATATAAACAGCATACTATTAGGGGGAATAAAAACAACCCTGGAAAAAAAAAATCTGTTAAGGATAGTGCCAAAGAACTGTGAAGTACTGGAAGAATGAATGTTTTTCTGTATTCATGCAGGTTCAAACTGGATCTAATTTTCCTGAAGTTTGCATGAATCTGGAACACTTGGTGAAAGAAATCACTGTAATGGTTATTAAAACCATCCAGGCTGGTTGTGCCCTCTGAGGTAATGCAAGGACCAGTTCAGCATCCCTGTGTTGGGGACAATCCTGAGGCAGAACAGCATCACCCAGTGAAGGCTGACCTCTACACAGGGGATACAGAACCAGCCCAGATTCTGAACTTCTGCTATAACCTCCCCTTAATGAACCCACTCACAGCAGTACTGGCTGTAAACTATACATTGGAATATAAAGGAGGCATTTTTGCCTGTTAGTGTCAGATTGTAATGGGATACTTGGAATAACTCTGACAGTCCCATCCTCTCTCCCCTACAAGGAACACCCAGGTGAGGGCTATTCATCTGGATTTTCCTTAGCGAAAGAGGAAGCTTTCAGCTTCATGATTAAATCTATCTAAACTGCTTAAAAAAGAGTCTGCACTTTCATGCTAGATCAATTTGCATTAGGTTTTTGCCAAGCAATTTTTTTTTCAGGCATGTTTTTTTGCTTTATTCTGTACATGAATTGCGTCCAGGTAAAATATTTTTAATTCATTTCAGGCTGGATTAGTTATTGGAAAAAAAGAGATATTTTTTTCCCTTGTTGTGACTTGATTTAATTAGTGCTCTGTTTTTAAAGTGGCAAGCCAAGCTTTGCCAAGTCTGGCTCTCTGACTCATTCTAACAGGGTTTTATAGCCCCACCTGCATCTAAAGCAGCAAAAGAGTCCCAAAGCTTTATTTTTAACTCCATACCTTGTCCATTCCATTAAAACACACAAATGTCAGCACTGCCTGCCCAGTGCTGTTCTGAGGGCAGGAGTTGGAGCCCACCAAAACCCACATCCTGAGGGATCTGTGGGACATCACTGCTGCAGGCAGGGAGGATCACTGATGTGCTGTGCTGGCTGTGGACACTGTGTAAGTGAGCCTGAGGGGGAGAGAGCTTCTATTTTTGTCTTACTAATTTTGTATTTTCTTCTTCTCTTACAGGAACTTGCACCCTTCCAGAAGCAGAGCACCCTGTGGGTGGAGCTGGGGCTGCCTGCAGTGGTGACCCAAAATCTCATTTACTTACCCAACATCCATGTGAGAGCTCTGAATGAGGAAAGGTGCACCTGCAAATCCCTTTTTCTTCTTACTCTTTTCCCTTTCCCAGCCCAAATTATCCTTTTCACTCCTGGATCATGTCCAGCTGATGGACGTTTTTGGGGTGGGGATGAATCCCCTTCCCACCTCACTGCCCCTGAGCCAGGTTTCCCTCCTCCACCAGGAATCTGGGTGTCTAAACATTTAATCCCATTGCAAAAATATTGTATTTAACATTGCTGAGGCTTATTTTTGTAGGATGGGACCTATTTTGATGTTTTTCTTCGGTTTTAAAAGGTTTGTGGTGAAAAAAAGCTTTTTTTAAAAATATGGAACCTGTCCACATTTTGACTGTTAGTTTTTGTTTAGCTTTGAAATTGTCATTAGTTTCTTCTTTAGGCTAAAACACTAAAAATGTGCAAGGCAAAAAAATTGAAGAAAAGGTTTCAAAATTACCAAAACTGGTGATTCGTGTAACTCTGCTTTTTTTCCCAGTGGTCAGCTCAGAAATACATATATTTTTAAACAATCCCTCCTTTCTTCATCCTGAACAGGGACAGAAAAAAAAACAACCCACTGTGAGGTCAAAACCTCTGACAAGGTGGGAGAACCCCAATTTCCCAGGCTGTGCCCAGAGCAACCCTCCTGGGAAGGTGTTGGGGTCTGCTCCTCCAGAAGGTCCCAAACCCTTGTGCTGGAGGGCAGGGGATGGGGGAGGATGCCCCAGGAGGTGGCTGATTCCTTCCTCCTGCATCTCTCAGGGCCAGGATACCCTGGCACAGGGTTTGTCTGCTCACCCCAGGCTTTGGCTCATCCCTTTGGCCTGCAAGAGCCCCAGTCCTGCTCTTCCCAACGCCTCTGGCAACCTCCCCACTGGCTTTGGCAGGAACGGGCCTTTTGCTGTTGATTTTTTTCCCCCTGTCAATCAGTTACTTTGACATCTAAATGTCAAATGACACCACATGGCATTTTTTTCTTTTTTTCTTCCTTTTTTTTTTTTTTTTTTTTTTTTGTGCTTGTAATTTAATTGCAAGTGCAAAATGGTGGGATCAGTGTGAAGGGTTTTGAGAGAATGTATCATTAGCAAATTCAATTAGCTGGCACTTGTGCCTGCTGGCATGGAGGGCTCTGATGGTGCCAGGGAGGCTGGTGCAGCACAGAGGGGGCCACGGCAGCTCTCCCAGCCTTCCTGGCTCACCTTTATTTCCTACCCTCCAGGAGCAGGAGAGCTGCCCCTCCAAAACAGCTCGGGAGAAGAGGCTGTACAGTCAAATCCTCCCTCTGCAACGATAATAACACCAGAGCCTGTCCTGCTTCCAGGAATTGTCTCACTGTACCAGCAAATCAGCATTTCTTCAATTGTAACATCTTTCCTGGAAATGGTGTTACATGACATGCCCTCACTGCCTGTCTCGGTGTGAATGAGAATACAGCAAAGCTCATGTTTTCCATTGTTGAAACACGAGCATAAATCTTTCACTAATGCTCTGCTGTCTTTTATTATAACAGTCTCTGCAGCAGAGAAAGGTACGTCAAATCTCTCCTTGTTGGTACAGTCAGTTGTTGGCATTGCCCTGACATGTTGTTTCTTCCCTTAAAATGGCTTTGTAAAGGGACTAAAATGAGTTGCTCAGCCTCTGGCAGCACCTTTGCGTGTTTTGACAAATCTGAGGCTTCAGTGTTGTAGGCACAAAGGTTCAAAACAGTGAGGAAACAGAGCTGGGATGATGGGTTTTGACAAAAGGCAGGCCCAAGTCAGGAGTGCTGGTTCTGGATCTCTTTGTGAGGGCAGATCCTGCACTGATACCTGCAGGAGGTGAGGGATGAGGACCTGGGAAGGGATAACCCTTTGTTTGTGGGATGGCTGGGACCATCCATCCCATGCCTGCAGGATTCTTGTCCATCCTCTGCATCACTTGCTGATGTGAAGAACCACATCCTCCCTGGCAGCCACTGGCAGGAACCCTCACTCCAGCCTGGGGATGCCAATTTGCAGCAGCTGAGGGTAACAGCTAACTCAAAATCAGCTGTTCTCTGCAAAGAACAGATCTGGGCTGACCCAGGAGGGTCTGATGTCCCCCCAAAAGACTGCAAAGCATTTGGCATGGGTGTGAGGAAGCAGAAAGGGTTTGGCAAAGCTCCTTGGCATTTTTTAGGTTTTTTTTCTCCACACTGCACAAGATATTTTACAGCCTTTGTGAGTCTGTAGAGAGCCTGGTTTCTGGCATGGGGTGTGCTGGAGGCTGCAGGCTCGGCTGGAGCCTCAAGAGTGCAGCTGGTCTTTAAAACCAGCTTTATAGGAAGGAAATTTTCTGGTCCCGCTGGAAGGAGGTACGGTCTTGTGACACTTGGTGGAAATAGAGCAGGTTTAGTTTGGTCAAATGGGGAGTTTTTCCAAGGAAACGTAAGTTTTTTTTACAGTGTCCCAAAGCTGAGGCAAGTCCAAAACTTTTCAGTCCAATTGTCTTGCTTTCCCAGGCTAATTTTATGAGGAGGCCCTAAAATGTGAATGAGGAGTGATCTTGTTCAGCCTGAAAAATAAAATTAACGCCAGTATGAAAAGGGATGAACCCCAGAGAACCTCAAATATCTTTTTTTTTTTTTTTTAATGGAAGGATGCAAAGGCTCAGCTCAAGATGTAACTGAAGTCCATTTGGGATAAAGTATTTCATATTTATCTATGGTTGCAAACCTTTTTTTAGTGCAATAAAGGAAAATACTGATGCTCTTTCTCTTCTGTCTCTTGTAGAACTTTCTATTCTATCCTGGGACATTTTCCCTCAAACCTGCTATTTGTCTCAGGTGGGAAACCCCATCCCTCCCAAGTCAGCCTGTCCTTCCTTTTCTTTCCATTTTGTGCTTGGCACCATTACAGTTCTCAGGAACATTTCAACCAAAATCTGAGTCCCACTAGCCAGGAAAAAGCCTGTACTGTACCACCTCCCTCCTCATGACTTCTGATCATTTTTCTTCTCTTGCCAGCAACTTTGAAGTCCATCTTCAGTCTCTGCACTATATTTTGTGCCTTAAATGCATTTTGATCCCCCCCCTCTCTCTCTTTCCCACTCCATCCCCACAGGCCAGCTCACCCTCTGGCTGCAGCCATTCCTGATATGTCACCCCTGGGGTTCCAGAGGGGTTGTTAAGGGCAGTGATGACAAAACCTGGCTAACCTGGGTTGGTTGTGATGGCTGGTGGCAGTGGCTTCCAGCAGCAGCTGCTGTAGGTAAACCAGAGCCCTGATATTTATACCATTTAAGTTGCCTCACTCCCTCGAGTGAAATCTCCACAGAATTGCTCTCCTAGGTGTGAGCATTTAGGGTACAGTCCTCCCTGTAAGTTAGATACTCTCCCATAAAACAGATTTCAGCAACTTCATTCTACTTCTATATATAAAGTTTCCCTCAAACCTTTTTCAAACTAAGTCCTGTCTCCTCCCTAGGAAGCATCTGCTCCCCATTGCCAAATTCTTCCCTGTTCCTGTCCCTTTGGTCGTGTTTTCTTTGAATCCTTTAAAAAAAAGTGCATTTTGGCTGTGCGGTCATGCCAAGGAGTGTGAGAGTTTGCACATTTCAAGCAGGGATTGGCCCATCTCGAATTGGTGCATCCAGAGAACCTGTCACAAGTTCCTTGAAGCACTTCTGCCTTCTGTTGCGCTGGCACGGAGCTGACGGGCGCTCATTTTGCATGTCTCGGCTCCACGCTTGGCTGGGGAGGATATTTGCAAGGCTGGATATTTCTGGTTCTACTCCACGGAAGCCTTAAATGGAGTATTTGCTGTGCCCTGCCTCACGTAAAGGAGCCTCATAAAAAAAAACTCCTGCTCAAAACCCTGATGTCAGACCCGCCTGGGTGGTGGTTTGTCTCTCTCCTGGTTGCTGAAGGAGTTTCTGAATTTTTTTGGCTGTCGCCACGCTCCTTTAGCTCCTGCAGCTCTGCTGGCTTTGCCTTACCAATGGCTTTCATAGGGCTTTTAATGCCATTTCCTCTTATACCACTGAAGCCACTTTCTCCACGTGGATTCAAAGATTTGGAAGTGGCTTACAAGGTGGTTTGGGCTACTTTCCACTGTGAGGGCTGCACTGATGCGGTTCCCTACTCGTTGAACCACCCCATAGGGCTGACAGCTGAAAGTGTTTATGGTCTGAAACCCCAGAGCAGGTCCTTTTCCGTGAAATGGTGTCTTTGGAACCTTAAAGGCTACATTTCTGCTCATCCCCTTGGGACTTTTCCATCAGGTGGTGGAAGAAGGAGCCTGTGCTGAGTGATTAGCAGAACACCAGCAGCTGTAGATCCCCATCGTGCAGCAGGAGCCACATCCCCTGAGGTTACCAAACTGGCAGGGATAGCAGAGGGATGCAGGTCTATCACCTGTCTCAGCTGTCAGTGGTGACTTAATTACCTGGCACCTGGAATCTTCTTACTAACACAGGTAAGAGGGAGGAATGACTGATTTAAAACCTCCTTTCTCCGAGTAGATGCCAATTTTGTGTTGCCAGATAATATTACTGGTGCCTTCTGACCTTAAGAGGGAGGAATCTGAGTTAAATATCAGGCGTTTGGATCTTGGCAAAATTCAGATTGCCAAAATGAAGAAATACAAATAGCTGGGAAGGCGACGCTGCGCCTTCCCTGGGTGGCTGAACAAGTGCCATTAGCGCTTGAGTGTATTCCCAACTAGATATAAAAGGAACCGGGAGTGTTAAGGAAAAACAGAGTAAAGTGAATGCCTCTTACAGCTGTCGCAATGGGAAAGTTGCAACATTTGCTTGTAGGAAAAGATGCAGAAGCACACAGAGTACCTGTTAGCGCGAGCGGAGCCAGACCTGGGCAGGATTTCAAGTGTTACAGACACAATCCTGAAGGCTATATGCAGAGCAGCATGACTTTTCCATGATGCTGGTTAAGAAGACGTGCCATTGCAAATTTTCTTTTTTTTCTTTTTTTTCCTTTTTTTTTTTTTTTTCAAGGCTGCCTAAGTTTTCTTGGGCCTTTGTAGAGCAGATGTAGCTTAGGAGTGTTGAGTGAGCTGGGGGACTGAACTGAGGGAAGGGCATCCTTGGCTGTGTTATAAACACGGCTTGTCCCTTGGCTCCCCTCGCTGCAGATCAGGTTTCTAGCTGAGAAACTAAGTTCTCTGAGGGAAAAAAAAATCCACCCTTGGTCCCTTTGTTCTGCTTTCCTCTGGCAGACTTGTAGTATTCCCTCTTTTGTCCGTAAAATTAGGAGCTCTCTGGCTCGGATGTAGTCACTCCCATGCCTATAAACAGGGGTTGTGACAGAGCCTTTATGGGCAAAACCAGAGTGGTTTATTCCATCAGAGGCTTTGGAGTCCGGGGAAAAATATTTGTTGAGATAGATTTTAGGAAATTAAAGGCCTCATGCAGGATGATTGTCAAAGGGAACTCTTTCTGGAATAAAAAAAGGAAGGTTTTTCTTCTAGTTATTATTTAATATTTTAATGAAATTGTATAGAAGGTTGACCTGAATATCTAGGACTTTTCAGGCTTCCAGGCTTGGGTCATTCCTTTCTGTGGGCTACCAAAGCCCTGTGGAACTCTCCAGGGAAATGAGCAGTTCCCAAGGCCCATGGTGCTGCAAGGTCTGCTTTAGCAAGTGATCCCTCTGTCCTGAACAACCCTTTCACTGGAAAATTTATCCTCAGCCTCAGCTGGGATGATTATACAGCTTCTAAGGGTATTAACAAATAGTGTTGGTTCTGGCTTTGTCTTAAGAAGGTTTCTATCACAATTAATCTTTGCCTAGTCTCCATCCTTTCTTGTTTCTTGGAACACAGAGATGTGGCTATAAATATCTGTGAGTTTAAATATGGATTTCTACATGCACATATAGACCCAAGTGCACAAATGGAGATTTTATCATATCGTACCATGCTGTGTCATATTATTTAATGCAATATTGTGTGTCTGGAGGGAGAAGACACATTTTTCTGTCCTGGTTAGTCAAAGTGACGCATCAAAGGTTAATTTCTTTCTTTCTGAAATTTGCACGAAGCAAGTTAGACATGACTTTACTGTGCCACGATAAACTTTGCATAGTATACCTTGTATAAAGGTAAAATACATTTTCCATGACTTAAACCTTTGTGGATCGGTGCTATGCTAAGGGCAATTAGATTTAACATCCCTGGAAGCTCCAAAGGCATTTTAAAGGACTCGCTCTTTTGTTCCAACTCTAGCACTCAAAAAGACTGAGACATTTTTGGAATAGGTTTTGATGGACTTATATGAAAATTTATATGACTAAGAATTGGATTTGTTCCTCTGGAATATTATGGATTATTTTTATGTGGGAATTACATAAGTGTGCAGAGCTGCATGCAGTTGGCTTAATGTAGCTAAAAATATATATTCTGATTTCCATTTGGAAAGGTAGCTGGATTTTTCCAGCTTCCCCTCTCAGTGATGACTTTATGGGGTGTACGGGTTATAGATTACAGGAAAAATTGAAATGCGTACTAAAATCAAGGGTTTTAAAAGGATTAATATTTGATTGTATCTTTGAGAAGATGAATACTGATGTGTGTCCTTCTCCATTCTTGATTTTGAACTGTGGTGAAATCCCTTACCAATCAAACTTTTATCAGAGAGACCACCTGGATGTAAACAAGGACAGGAGTGGGCAGCACGTGAGGAAGCAGAAATCTTTGGCACCTTGGGCAAAGGCTCATCCTGCTTTCATCCCATGGCTCATTTGCCTCTGGTGCAGCAGAAATCACAAGGATTACCCTACAAGAGAAAATTTCACAAACAATCAGGGATCACAAGTGAGGAAAAACTGCTCTCAATTATATTACCCAAAGATCCCCCATCTCTTTCTGCTTCTTCATCCTTTACCTCTCCCTCTCTATGTCTCTTTCTCTCTCTCCATATCCATATACAGGAGACTTTTTTTGACACAGTGGTATCCAAAAAATACTTCTTGGAGAAAGATTGTTTCCCTCTGTATTTTTGATGAAAAGCCTCATGAAGTGGAGACTGAACTCTCCTGTTCCAAAAGAGAACAAATTAGAAAACCTGATCCTTTTATTTTAAACTATTGGCTGTCCCATTTGACACCAAAATTTGGTACATTTTGCTTCACCCTCCACATGGAGCATCTTTATGTTACAGTACCTGAAAAGATTTTAGGAAGTGGAATTGTGGTTCTGTGGGCAGCTCTGTTATTCCATTAGAAGGGTCTGTGTGATGTCTGTATCAAGTGATAGAGCACAGTGACTCTCTGAAGGGAGGAATAATGCAAATATACTGCAACAGAGATGAACAAAGGGTGTTCTTCTAAATTATCTGCACATTTGTGACTCACCTAGAACAAATACAGTATAAAATTGTGGAGCTGACAGGATGCTTCCATCAGGTTTTTAAATGCTGTGTGAGATGGAACATGTTTTACAGCACAAAACCAAAATTCTGGTTTTGTTTTGCTTCTTCTGTGTTTTCTAAAGTGGACATGTCACTTTGGCTGTATAATCTTATCACATTTAGATTTGATTTAAATCCTGTCTTTTCTCAGCTGTGCTTGCTAATGGAATCATTCATGCTTTTTATACAGTTGATCTAATAATATTTTCCTCACTGCTCTCTGGCATTATTTTTTACTTTGTAGGAAGCATGGCAAAACTGGAAGTATAAATTGAGTCTGCATTTTAATGACATTGATGGTGATTTTTTTCATGCATTTGGATAAGGTAGTGGTTTTTTTCCTCTCTTTGTACCATGGTCATTTCAATATACTGTGGTGTGAGCATGTAAATGACTGATTGATTTGCAGGACTCTCTAATAAGGAGGAAGACTTTTCCAATATTACTTTGCTGCTTAAACTGCTCTGTTCATGCAGGTCATCAATAGAATGTCCATGAGAGATCTTCATTCTTCTCTCTTTATTTTATAAGCAATGTACTCCAGTGACCTGTGAACTCTGTTGGAAGTCCCTGGTCCCTCTTCAGTACAAGGGAAATGGTATCTCCCACTAGAAAGCACTCAGAGATGGTGAGTCAGTGACTCTCAACATTTTCTGATAGGAAGATTTCTTGGATTTCAAATGAGGATTGGTGAACAGACTCTTCTGATTTAGTGGCAACATTTTTTTTTCTGGATACACTTAGAAAGAGAACAAATTATCGACTGTAATGTTGACTGTCTCTGCTCCATTTTATGCTTGCACAGCCCCCACAATGACTTTAGTGATAGTGGGGGAACAGGCACAAATGTGGCCCTTCAGAGTGAGTTTTCTTCTTGTTTTACAGAGGGTCTAAGATGCTGAGTGCTACCTCAGGAGAGCAAAGCCCTTTACAGAGGCAGCAGATGCAGTTCAACATTGCTCATTCTGTTGTGCTTCAACTCTGACCATGGAAGCACGAGCTCTTGGGACAGAAAGTGCTCTGTTTACACTCAGACCTTGGCATTTTTCCTAAGGGTACCAATTATAATGGTGTTTTTTGTGATATGGGCACACATCCATTATGAATTGGCTTGCACCCACCAACTCATTTTGCACAGGCCATGGAACATCCATCAGATGGCAACGATTCCCATTCGTGTGCAATGTTAAGGAAATCTAGATCATTACCAGCAGAATAATGAATTCCCTAGAATTGTTCCATTGTGCAATTATAGGAAGTATGCTAAGAGAAAAGGCAGTTTCTCAATAAAGTCCTCCTTTTTACTTTCCTAAACCACAGGAATGATAGATTATTAATCATGATTAATGCTCAGTTACAGTGAATTATAGTGGAGCAGTGCCTGGAAATCCCAGTTTGCTTGGTAAACTCATTTTCCTGCATAATAGGAAACTTTCCTTGCATCTAAGAGAACCCAAATAGATGAAGATGAAAGCAATAGAACCACCCATTTTATATAATTAAAAGGAAAGTTTAATAGATACATACATTCTTAGTCCGACACTATTGAACTTTTTTTGATACTGTGCAAGCATAACAGGAGAAATGTAATTGCAAACGTCTTAATTGTTCCTGTATTTTGCTTTCTTCCTGAGAACCAAAGTCTTCTAGAGCTCAGCTGTAGCACTCAGCCTGAATCCCTAAGCAGCACTGGAGTTAAGGCAGAGTTGTGCATTGTCTGGACATTTGGAAGATGGTGGTTGTTCTAGTCGATGATTTCTCAAGAGAGTACAAATGATCAAAGTGCTTTAGGAAGCAGAGGAAAGTCAAATGAGGTAATATAATATATTCCATCCCTCTATTTGGGAGTGTACATGGGATAATTTTTGCCAGCCCCACATATAAGCGACTCACATTGTACATGGAGAGTAAGGCACCAGAACAACAGTATGGAAGGTCTCATGGTCAGTCAGAAAACTTAATATCCTTTGAGATAACTTTTGGAAGCCCCTAGAGGCTTTTCCAATATTTAGCAAACATCAATTCCCCTAAAGTTTACATCCTAATCCATACTGGGTTCTGATACCAGAGTGAAAGGAGGTGAAAAGACATTTTTGTCTCAAGGATGAGACTGCTGGGTCATTTCCAAGAGGAGATCCTTCAAGAGCATCCCATGGTCCTTTCCTGTGGAAGGTAGCAATGCAGCTCTCCGTTATTCTCTGTGTCTCTCTCTTCCCCCAAGCAATCTGTCAGTGCATTTCTGGTGCTGGGGAGAGGCGTCGTGCCGGAGCGATGTTCCCGTTTGCAAAATGGGAGCTTCTATTTGTTGTTCTCAGGAGCTGCTTTCACACGCTGACATCTCCCTGGGAGCACAGCTGAGTCCAACATGTTCCCAACAGCCATCCACCCAAATGCCTCCTACTCGAGCACCCAGACCTTCCTTCCCAGTAAATAAAAAATACTGAGACAGCCTCGAATTGTTCCAAATGCTTTGGTTTCACTGGAATGTCTACCCATGTTCAGATGGGATAAATGGGTATTTTTCTGAACTAGGAAGTCAGTTTAGTGTGGGAATAGGATGGCTTTTTAAAGAGTTTCTGGAATAGTTAATGGAAAAGTCTGACTGACTTTCTCTGGTGTCATTATATTAAAGTATTCCTATGTGTCATGAAAGTACAATGTTGCAATTGACAATTTTATGACAAAAACCAAAGTTATTATAAGCTGCTTATTCTACTGTTTTGTATGAAATAACATGTTTTTCCAGGTTTCATTCTTTAAAAATGTCTCAAAAAATCTACTTTCTAAAGCAGGAAAGTGAGCAATGAGCCCTTTTACACTTTAGGCAAGGAGATATTGCTGCATTATTTAAAACACCACCATTCACTACAACAGCAGCTCTCAATATATCCCAGTGTGATCCCATTCATATTGCTGGGGATGTCCCATCTAATCATGGCTATAGCTGTGACCATTGTAATTCTGTCTTTGACCTTACTTGTGCCCTGTAGTAGTCATGACCTCAGTATGACAACCTCCAGAGTACAACATGAAAAAAAAATCTTTTGAATAACGATTCCTAGGAGTACACCTGGAAAAAATTCTGCATTTGTGCCAAAAGTGCCCAGTCCAGTTCCACTGTTAAATGTGACCTCACTTGCCACAAGCTATCCCAGTGTGACCAATGCAGACTCAGAACTGGAACAAGACATCCTGGTTTGAAAGGCAAGTTCCCCATCTCTGATTCCCTCACTGACAACATTTTGGGGTATACCAACCTCTGGTTTCCCCTCTTGGGCTCCTTCCAGCCATTCCACATGAAATCTCCCCTATTGGAGAGTGACATCAAAAGCAAGGACTGCCAATGTGCATCTTTATTGGTACTTCTCTAGGAACTGGAACATGGAAAAAAATTCCCCTCTTCTAACTCCTAAATGCCTTGGGCTAGAGTTTTCATTCATAAACACTCACAAGCCACTTTGTCAAGGACAACCTATGGTAGGAAGGATAGAATGATCCAAGCCTCTGTGGCCTGGTATCTAGCAGTGAAAGTTTAGCTTATCTTTGGAAGATTTTAGATCAAAAGTTTGTGGGAGAATGTAAATTGAAGCATTAAACTCAGCATTGCCCATCCTGGGGTGGGTGACCCAAACCAGTGCCTCCTGGATGGCAGTGGGTTGTGATGTGGGGTTTGGGCTGTGTGGTGATGAGGGACTAATGATTCAGTTCCTTTAGGTGACTACAGCTCACAAAGTGGCAATGTGGGATAAGCAAATCTCTTCTATTCCCCAGAAATGTCCTGGAATGAGTTGTTCTGGGCTGGTCATTGCATTGCTGAGGTTTTTTGTCTTCTGGCTTTGTCATTAGTCTTTGTAAGACACCTGGACAAAGGTTGGTAGTGGTTCTACTTGCTTCCTGATTTTTTGAAAACATGAGTTTTCCAGAAGGTGGGTAAGGAAAAGAAATTAGCATGATTTTGGGTTTTTTTCCCATTAAATATTTGTGCATCAGGACTACTCTGATTAATAAATAAGTGGCTTCAATGATTCTAGAAATGTTTAACACCCCAGTATCTTGCCCAGAACCCTTGTTTGGGATTCCACAGGCAATTCTGCACTGAGATCAGTGGGGTTTTTGGGAGAAATTTTAGTGCTTATACAAAGCAAACCCTGACTTTGGTGTTAGTTTATAAATACCTAATGTGAGCAAGCAATTCTGTATCTTCCTCTGTGCTTAATACCTGTGTTCTGCACCCTCAGGCAGCTGAATTTACATGCTTTGGTTGTCATATGTGTACTGTGCAACATGTATTTCCTCCTTATTAATCAGACCTGTCATCAGAAAAGAGATAGAGGTAGTTTGAAAGCACAACCAGCATAGATAATGTTGTTTTGTTATCTTTTGTGCACAGGTGCAGATGCCTGTTTGCACTAGAATAGGTGTCAATATTCTGTTTCTTGCAAAAGTCTTGTAAGTGAAAATCAAGCGAAGGAGTTACTGCTATCCATGGGGTAATTCTCCTCTGCAAGTGTGCAGTCAATTCCCATTTAGGCTAATTACACTTAAGGAGCCCTTTCCTATAACTAATGAACAATAGGCATAAGCTGTTATTACATAACCATGGGCCAGCACATTTACACATTGTCGAATTGCACTACCCTGTGAAAATGCTTCCTCCACAAAATTCAATGGAGATTTTTAGTGACATTTGCTGTAATTACCAGTAGCATGACTTCTGATTAATTTATTTTTTTCCCTACCTATATTGGACATATAACAGTGTTTTAAGAGATTGAATAAATAAATTTTTAATTATAAAATGATGCTATATAATAAATTATTTATAATAACCAACAATGTGTAGTACATATTTAGCTATGAATCCATTAGGAAGATGAACTAATGTATATATCAGCCCTAAAATAATGTCCTAATTTGTTCTGTGTTTATGAATGGGGAAATCCATGTTTAAAGCAATTAAACGTTTATAAAAGCCTTAGATTGACAGTGGGTAAAGCAGCGAGCACGCTTGGCACTTAGGAATTCTGTTTTCATTTATGGCAGAGGAGAGCCTTTTTTGTCCTTTATTGGTTTCAGCAGTTTGTGATATCATGCCACCAGAATGGTACAGATATAGAGACCTCCAGGGAGGGAGCAGCAAGATGCACATAGTCCCCATTGGCAAAACCTCTGGTTATGATTAACATGAAAAAAAAAAAAAATCTCCTTTGTAATCAGGTAGTTTTGAGGAATTTTGTCCGCTATTTTCCTATTAGCGGTAGCAGACTTCTGAAATCTCCATGGCGAGTTCCAGGCACTCCCCAGTCTCGTGGCAGGACTCAAAGAGGCTGCAATCAATGTCACAGTCACAGTTGCAGTCGCTGCTGCCGTGGTCTTCGTCAGAGGTCTGGTAATATCTATTGGATGGACAACAGGTATCTGTCAGCCAATGTTCACAGGTATCAGGCAGCATTATAAGAAAGTCCCAAAATTGGCAGAACAAGCAGGCCAGGATAAGTGTTGCGCATTCATCTAAGAGAAAGGAAAAGCAGGGAGATGTGAGAACAAGGCTGAGCTGGGATTACCCTGGTTTAGGCCAGTGTGGCTACACAGAAGTGAGAGGGGTGAGCTGAAAATGTATTGTTGATAACTACTTCCATAGAGACAGGTGAAAAGTTCATTTTTCACTTTGTTTGCTCTGGAAAAGCATCAGCTTCACAAAAAGAATTTGAATGGAAATATTCTGTGGCAGTGAAATCCAGAAGAACAAGCCCTTTAAACCACATTTTTTCTTGCCTGGACAGCAAGGAAGCTGGAGAGGGACAGGAAGCTGGGAGGGGACACAGCCAGAACAACTGACCACAGCTGGCTAGTAGGACATTCCAGACCATATGGCATCGGTATAAATTAGGGAGAAAACAAGCAGGGGTTTCTGCTCAGATAACTGACTGGGCATCAGTTGGTGGGTGGTGAGCAATTGCAATGTGTGTATCTCCTGTTTTGTATATTCTAATTATTGTATCANTCTCAACCCATCAATTTTCTTCCTTTTACCCTTCTGGTACCCCCATTCTGCAGTGGAGCAATGAGTGAGAGGTTGTGTGGGGCTGAGTTGCTGCCTGAGATTAAACCACGACACCAGAACAGGTGACACTGGAGTTTATTTTCATTTTCACGAGAGTTTGCACCAAAAATGTTTAATGATTACCAAGGAGAGGGAGGAAGAGCAGGGCTGGAGAAGAGCATTCAGAGGGTCCTGCCAACTCCCCACCAAACAGGGTTCTCACCTCATTCACAAATGTCAATCTTTCAAAGGAGAAAAAAGTTTGGAAAATAGATTATGGAGGCTCTGTGTCTGGACCAGTGAATAATCCTGAAAACTTGGTCACTAAGATTAAAACTCAGTTCTATGTTTGTGCCCTCCAAATATCAACTAATTAACTCCCCACCCCTCAGCCTCCAGCATCTGGGGAGGCTGCTCGAGTGCAGCAGGTGTAAGATTCCAACTGTGTGAATCCAGTTGGAGCACAGACCCAGACCTTTCCTTCTTGTTTTTTTTCCCCTTCCTGTTTTTGGAAAGGAAAAATGCCTTCAACAATATGAATGTGTTTTCATTGGTTCTTTCAGGAAAGCATATGGTTATAACCACATTTCTTGCCCTAGGATGACTAACTGTGAACTCATTCAACTGCATTGGTTCTGTTGTGGCATTTTCTAGCTCACGTAACATTAAGTTCACTGCCAGGAAGTTTCCAGAATTATGCCTTTTTTTTTTTTTTAGAAAGCTTACTTGAAAAACAAAATTAAAAAAAGTCATTCCAGCTTCTTTATTAAAAAAAAAAAGGCAGTTAAAGCAGGTAGCAAGAGCAAGCAGCATATGATTGAACTTCTTTCTAAGTGGCATATCGTCACCAATGTTATCAATTTTAATACTTATTTAAATATGTCAAGATCTATTTAGGTTCAGACAAGCACAACTAACTTCTAAGTCAGTTCTGTTGAATAAGAATGACTGGATTTTGGTGATACTTAGTAAATTCGTGCTTATGTTTTTTTCTAGCTAAATGAACTGAAATAATTATAAAATTGAAACATTTAATAAGGTGACACCACTGCATTTAATTGTATGAAATTTACACTGTAGAAATTGCAATCATTTTATCCAGTAGTCCTTGCTGTAATTAAGACTATTCTTTTTAGATCTCTTATGTTTATGAAATTTCTTTCCTATACATAGATGTGAGAGACATAATTCAAAATTATATCTTAATTAAGGATTTGGCAATTTTTTTCTCCCTCTCCCCATTTTTTAATAGCAGTTTTTTTTCCCTGAATGTGTTAACCATAATGGTGCTTATGTAATCTGGAGAGAATAGATATGATTCTTAGGGCTTCATCCAGGAAAGAGAGCACACAAAAAGCACAAGATTTTAATAATAAAGTAATGTTTCAGCACAGACTCTGTGATGTGCAGTAAAGATGCTTTTAAATTCCCATCAGAGCACACACCATGAACTGTGATAATGGATGTAACACATTTCAAAAAATCTGCATGTGTGAGGCTTTTTGGTCCTGTTTTAAGTGGGGTAATGTATATAAATAATAGATATTAGCAATTAGACATCCATTCCTATGCATTCATTTATATATTTGAAAATAAATTAGCCACAAACCGCATAAAAGAAGATGCAATCTCTTGTTTTCCCCTCTGTTTTCCCTGCTGTTTGCCAAACGGCATTACTGCGTTTATCTCAGTGAGAACAATGACCTCAGCTCTCATTCTCTACATTAGTAGATTAATTAGCATAAAAGAAGAATTTATAATAATTTTTCTAGCATGCCTCATCCCTAAGTTTTCCTGCTCTTGTTTGGTGGCATCTGCTCACACAGATGATGCTCTGAACAGCCCTGGTCCAAAGCTTGCTGAAGCACTGCTGGTCATCCGTGGAGAGACTTATGAGCATTGGATTTGCTCTTGTCTGAGCACAGGGAACAAAATCATCACCAATTTCTTCACCTCTTGCTCTGTCTTCAGAGGTTCTCCAAGCACCAGCAAACAGGATTTGGCCTCGTGTATGTGGAATAAGCAGTAATAATAAGAGTGGAGTGAGCTGAGGATGCAGTGACAACCACAAATCTGTCTTCCTTTGGTTTTCTTGGCTTCTATCCAGGCCTTAACATTATTAATTAAGCACAGATTGGGGGTTTTTTTTTGTTGTTAATTTCCTTCACGTTTAGCTTTTTTAAGGAGAATGAAATCTGTTGTTTGCATCACATGGTACACACCTGTGTGCCAGTAATGGTTGAGATAGTCCTCAAACTCACAAATGGGGAGTGTCTGGACAAAAGGACAAGTCCCCGAAATAAAATAAATGCTTCAAATCCTTCCTTGAAATTAAGTGTATAGATGTACCCCTTTTGTAAGGATCAGTCACACAACAGAGATGTTAATGATTCCTGGAGAACATGGCGCTTTATTGTGTTGATCTGTATTTAGAAATGCTTAATTTAGGAATTGTTAAATGATATGCATGACAGATCCCAGCTCCATTGGATATAACACACTAATCCATTATTGCAAAAGGCACTCAAAAGAAACCTCTAAAATATTTCACAGAGCCTTTTTTCAACATGCACTGGAATAACCAGGAATAGATTTATCTGATACTGACACTGGTGCCTCTGTGCAAACACTCATTACTAAAGTACAAATGCTCTGTGGCACAATAGGCTCTAAGCTCCTCTTCTATGACTTTAATATCACTGACAATTTAGGATCATCTTCTAGAAATTCTCATTTATCACACAAATGTCTGCAGGGCAACTTAACATTGCTTTTGGCGATGTTCTTGAACCTCCTGTTCAACATTTAATTTTGAGTTGGTTATACATAGCTCTTTTGCAGTGGGCATTATTTAGAAATCAGCTCAAATGTGATCTGTTTTATAAAACATACCGTCACTGTCTCTCTGATGTACTGATGCATCATCCTCAATGTAAGTGAATTCTCTGCATTTCTCCAGGGAAGCAATGGATGATCTGCTTGCATCTGACAATTTCTTCTCATTTTTGGTACCCTTTGATGAAGCGTCAGTGATGCTGAATTCTGCGACAGAACTCATAACAATACCTTTCATAGGCTTTTCATCTGTGTGTTTTTCATTTGTAAGCTGGTTATCTGGTGGGATTAGGAAAAAAAGACTGTGATACCAAGGCAGAGATCTGAAAGAATAACATATGCAGAATTTTCAAACCTACAGTTGTTTACTTCCAAGGCCTAACCCTTCTTACCTAATGATTTCAGTCTCTTTACAGAGGTTTATTCAAAGTAAAGGTATTTGTGAACTTGCCTTTTAAGGTTTCTTCTTAAACCCAGAGGACTTAGAGGCTAAGTAATAATTCACTTCCAGTGGATGGGATCAGTTTTGGAAAGAAAACAGAACTATTGCCTCGGTTGACATCTATTTCGAGTTTGATATCCCAACTTCAAATCGTGACAAAGAAGAAGGCAAAACAATTATCATGTTACTTTTCAGCTGCAACTTTGTTTCCCTAAATTAACAGCCAACGATGTGCACCTAGGCCGTACCTGGATGCAGATGTGCCAGCTCAACGGGGCTCATAATCTTGTAGCAAAGGCAGCCAGATGGTCTCTGTTTAGCATCCAGATTCCTTATTTCATAACTTCATCCCCACTTGCTTTGTTGGCCTGGAAGTCAACTAGGAGATGGGATACTTCACATGCTGTCAGCGTGCCAGAGAGGCAGCTCAAAAACCAGAGGGAGAGCTTAATTTTAAGCCTCAACCAGGGGAAAGGTTAAGAAGAGTTCTGAGTTCAATTTATTCTTGAAGAACATCTCAGGCACAGATAAACACGGGTTGATATATAGTTTCACTCACTCTCTGAAGTGATCAAGAGGCCAAGAAACACAGTCACTGTCTCCATGGTAGGGATGATAAAACCTCATCAGTTCTTATCTACAGCTGATTAACTCCTGCACCTCACATCAAGCACAGTCTCACTTCTTATCTCACTTAAATCTCATGATATGCTTGCTCTTGAGCTATATACAGAAAATCAATCTTTACAAACACCTCAGTTTTGCAAATGCTCCTTTCTGAGAGGAACAGTAAGTGCTCTAAAGTTGTTAGTCTGTACTCGGCTGCAAGAAGGCTGAAAAGAGGCCCTGCATATCTCTTGATTTTTAGGTACCTTTGACTCCTGATGTGTATTAAAGAAAAGCCAAGGAAAAGCTGTCAGAGGGTGAAACCTTGGTGAGACTGCAGCTGTTCCCCCAGCTTGCAGCTGAGAGGAGGAAACATGGATGGGATGGACGGATTGCAGGGTAAGTGAGAAACCAGCGGAACCAGAAGAGTTGAAAAGGGGGGAAGCAAGGATTTGAGGGCTATCTGGAGCAAGCCCAGTGAAGGCCACTGAAGTGGTGAGGAGTCTGGAAAACCTCCTGTATGAGCAGAGGCTGAGGTAGCTGGGCTTGGTTGAGCTGGAGGAGAAGGCAAAGAACGGTGCAGGATGCTGTGCTCCCCTCCAGAGCCAGGGTGACAGAGAAGCCAGACCCCAACTCCTCCTGACAGTGCACAGAGGAAAAAGGAAGACAGGGCAATGTCAGAACCTGCAGCAAAGGCAACTGGAACTGCCTAGGGAATGGATTCCTCATCATGGGAGCTATAAAGCACCAGAACAGACCCCAGCAAAGCTGTGGTTTTGTGAAGAGCTCAGCTGGGCAAGGACCCCAGCAGCCTGCTCTTACTGTGTGTTTCTGACAGAGGCCAAACAAGGTGATTCTAGAGTCCCTTCCAAGCTAATTTTTCTATGATTTCTATGACTCCATTTACTTACAAAAAGATTGAGCAATTAATTTAAATTTCCTCTCATAGTTGGGTTCCATGCCATTTTAG
Source organism: Chaetops frenatus (assembly GCA_013400775.1). Lineage (NCBI taxonomy): Eukaryota > Metazoa > Chordata > Aves > Passeriformes > Picathartidae > Chaetops > Chaetops frenatus. The sequence continues at coordinate 146,422 of VZTR01023288.1, read as the reverse complement.
ATCATTTTTACCTGGTGAAATACGTAGAAGCAGAAAAGCTGGGTAGAGGATAGTAGAGTAAGACCTTGGAATAAGATAAGCATAAAAAATTGGCTATTATTTTAATTTTAAATCACTGCTTTAAAACTCTGTCTTGGCAGAGGTATTGTCTTGATTTTGAAGTCATAATGACAACAAAGCCTACTGTGATGGAAATGTGGAATTCCCCTGTCCTGGAGAGTTTACAGGTTGGCCTTGGACAGGGAGAAAATGATGGGATGGAAGCAGTAAGAGAGCAGTGGCACAGAGAGGAGCCTCAGAAACCCATAACTGTCAGATTTTGTAAGCATTGTGATGAAGGAAAGGCACAGGTGAGATGGGAAGGGCAGGAGAGGCAGTGGCTGTGCTGAGTGTGGCCCAGCAGTGCAAAGCACAGCAGTTCTCCCCTGAGGCTCTACCCTTGGTCATAGGAAATCAGCATCCTGGACCTATGCATGGTTGGGTTTGCCCATCTGTCTTGATTTTTTGATGGTTTTTCCCCAAGAGTAAGCAAATACAGCTTTTTTTTCCCTCTTTGACTTCTTGGCCAGCCTCTTTAATCCAGAATGTGAAAGCTCATGTATTTTGGATGTCCTTACATGTACAGTAATGACTGTTTTCCAGTGTTTATAAATCAATGACATTCCACAAGTTTACCTGCACTTTCATTCAATAACAAACCATCTCCAGGAAAAGTTGTGCTAATTGGAGAAGCAGAGCTCAGGAGGAAGTGATATCCCACTTATGCATTGGATTTGTTGGATAATAATTGATTTGTGAGTCCAGAAGACACAGGGGCCAATATTACAAATGGATCCTGTTGGTCCACACTAAGAGCTACACCCAGTCTGGGCCTTTGGATACACACTGATCAGATCAAAAGTCTCAGGCAAGAATAACTAGTATTTTCCACTTCCAAAATCTGCCCAAAAATCTAAACTAGATATGTCTTAATTCACAATATATCTGTTGAGTTTCCCAATTCTGCAACAAGACAATGGCCCACAGAATGCATTTAAGCATTCATGAAGCAAGACTGGAAAAAGTCTGACAGAAGTAATCAGTAAATGCCAGACTAACATTTACTGTATCCACCGACTTCTACTATTCATACTTTGAGTCAATTTTTATTCTTGAAGTGCTGTTGAAGAGAAATCAAAACCAGAAATAGAAAGGCATAGACATAACCTGAATTTTTCAATACAGCACCATCAAACAAAAGGGTAACAAAAGCTGTCACTCAGGGACTCTTCTGTTTGTTAAAGCATACTACATCTTGGAAAATACAGTACATTTTAGTGTCAGACTCTTAGTTTGAAAAGCTCCCTTTCAGTAATGTTATACTTGTCTTGTACAGCTAGATCAAGTCTTCATGCAATCACTGTAACAAGCAACTTGCTATGACAAGTGAGATCCTTGCTTCCAGAAAACACTGCGGGAGAGGCTAAAGCAGTGTACAATTATAGGTCTCCATTTCATTTTTATGCAATTACCTTCAGTTCAGCTGTGGGTCCATCTACATTATGTCTTTTATCAATTTAATGTTTGCACAAAGTGTCTGAAGAAATAAAGATTGTGCTAGACCAGCAGAAAAAAAAAAAAAAAAAGGTGATTAGCTCTCCATTTTTTCTATTATAGTTTGTTGCTGGATGGAACAGTAGTAGGTTGAGAGTTTGGAAAAAATAGATGTAGCCAAATAGGCTTTAAAAATATATTACATACTGCTGATACTATTTATGATTACTGTTAAATGAGAGTATAAAAAAACCCTAAATTACAATTAGAGATGGGAAGAGGGTCAAACTTTGTGACTCTCTTTTAAGAGCCTGTGTTCAGCTTCAGATGTCCACATATGTCTGTCTTTGTAACATATAGAAATCAACCACTGAATTGAACTTAAAGGAAAAAACAAGTATATCATGATGAAGAAATCTCAGATTATTCAGTGTTAGACTGTTAGGCAGAGGCTGCTAAAGGTACACCCCCACAATGTGCCATTTTAAAGTAGTATGAAGTAGCAACTTTCTTCCTCACATGTAGAAGCTGGGACTTGCTTTGGCTGTTGCAGTAGAAGACCGGGATTGTTCACCCATGTTTGTACTAAAGATAGTCTTAATACTCACATAGAACTTTTTTTTTCTTTCTCTTCTTGGAGTTGGGCGATTCAGATGGCTGACTACAGTGTCTAAATTCATGAAAGCACAAAGGAAATCACTTACTTTCCACTGATGCCAGCCCCAGATCCCTCTGGTTAATAGAGAGGAGCAGTGATACCAAGACTGGCATTTGCAGTATGTCCCCTGACCTCTATTCTTCTTCCTTGGCTTTAGGAACAAACCAGCATCTTGCAGTCCTGGAGGAGTCTGCACTTTCCCTGTATGCTTCTGAAATTAGATTTAATATAGAAGCATACAAGAGCTCTACATCTATTTCTTGATAAAGGGACAGAGGCTTTGAGAGTTGCTCTGTTTTGCTGGGCAGGGACTGCAGCAATGCAGGTAATCCAAAGCAGCTCCTGGAGCAACTGTTTAGGGGGAGACACTACTGAAAAAGGAGAATTGATCTCTGACCCTCCTAGGGCTCATCCACATCTTACAAGCAAAAGATGAGGGAGCCTGTGGCTTTACTCGATGCTGGCATTTGTTCCCAATCCATCCTTTGGTTCATGTCCCTGTGGCAAAGAGTCCCAAGGGTTAATGCTAAACTGTGTGGAAAACTGTAGCAGTTTAGGACCTGTAACTTTTTAATTTGCCCCTGAGGCATCTTGGTGTATCAGTGCAGCGAAAGCACCAAGGGAAGGCTCGGCTGCTCTCCCTGCCATTGGTTACCCCATGCCCTGCTGTCTCTGCCTGTCTGTTTAATGTATCACAGGCTCATCACTGAAAGAGCTTTGTGCCACGTCCATTCAGTCCTGAGGTGACACAGGCAGAGCCACCTCAGACCTGATCGATGAAAACTTGAACCTATAAAGGCTTGATCTGAGCTCACCTTGGTTTGGAAAGACTCACAGAACAATGAAGCCCAAACCTCGGGGTTTGAGGGCAATGCTTTAAAAAATCAAAAGTGGAAAGTAAAACAAAACGGTTTTTCTCGATAGTTTAAGGGATATAATTGTCCTCCTGGGAGGGAGTTTCTCTGCATGCATGGAGCCAGCAGCTTACCTGGATGGGCCTCACTGCTCGGTGTCACCCCAGGGAGGGCCAGTAGAGGCAGGGAGCTGGTGCGACGGTCTTGGTGGATAGAAAACAAACAAAATTGAAGAGGGATAAATGTCAGATAAATGTGGTTTGGCACAGCTATCACCCTCAGCCACTTAGTGACAGTCATTGACTTCAGGAGTTGTTGTTCTGAGGTCAAACAAGTCAGAAGCAGCAAGTGTACTTCCTTGCAGAGGGAGGTTGCATGGGGTGGTGCACTGTTTCTGTTACCCTCTCTCTCACAGATGGAAAGGAAGCTAAAATTAAAACAAGTTGCTACGAAAGTTTCACCTGAGAATGGGTGAAGAGGATCACCAGCAACACAGCAATTCAGGTAGGTACAGGAAACTTGAGAGGTGGGAACTCTGAGGTGAAACGTGTCACATCATCCATGCCCAAACAGCCCAGAAGCCTTAGATGAGGTCCCCAAATCATCAGCAAAAGAGAGAGGAAATGTAAGCCCAAACTCCAACCTCCATGGCTTGACAGTCTTGGTGGACAAGACGCCCAAGGCCCCCGTGGTGGCCAGCCCAGGTCGCCACATGGAGCAAGGCTGAGTTTTTCCACCTCGGCTGTGCCCTGCAGGCCGTTCACTCCATGCCTGAGGCTTGGAGGCTGAAATCCTCTCTCCTTCTCTCACCAAGTACCAGGGAGGCAAAGTAGGAGGGGGTGTGGGACTGTCCCAGCAGGGAGTGCAGCAGATGGAGCAAACCCCAGGGGAACTGCTGTCACCCACATGGGAGAGGCCGGAGGGAGCGCGGGCGCCACGGCCCTTCAGGAGGGAGCTGCTCCAGACCAATACATCACAAGGGCTTTCAGAGACTCCTGCCCATTTCATTCTGCTGAGCTCAGGCATAAGGATGCAGGGGATTTAGAGACTGTTTATTTTTGTCGTAAGGAAACAGGAAATAGTACACAAGGCTATAAATATATCCCGGGCTTCAGATGACATCATGAACTCATGCGAGTGCTTCACTGCTGATTTACGATGATGGACTGGTAATTCACAGGAGCTTTGGGTTTACTTTATTTTGCTGTTGCAGTAACAAAGCTAATGGTGCAATCCCGGGAGGGGGTATTTTATCAATAGTGAATTTTTGACCTCATTGCATACGTTTTAACTTCATGAATTAGTGACCCAGCTAACTGTAAAGCCTTCTATAGGCTTATTATAAATCTATCACAGGACTGGCAAAAACTTTTGGCCCAGATCCTAGGCTCTGACAGGCATGTGTTGATGGACTGCATAGCAAGCACTTCCACTAATATTTCTCACTAATTATACCATATATTAAGAAAAAATGAATGAAGCCAATGTTTATATGCCGCTTTAACTGCTTTTCATATAAGAAAGCAACACAATCCCTAATAAATTTTCACCTTCAACATTTCTATTCATTATAATTTTTACCATGATGAATGAAGTTAGAACTGGAGAGGGAGGGGGTTCATCTTGAAATCTGTTCAGTGAATGACTGAATTTACTTCCCTTCCCCAACTTGTGTCGAGGAAGGAGGGAACAGATGGACACAGGAAGAAGAGGGAGGCGAGTGCGGAACGAAGGAGATGGGTGAGGAACAGATGGAGTCAGGAGAAAGTGAAGAGGAGAGTCAGCAAGGATGGTAGAAAAGTTTTCCACTTGACCTTGAGTTGAAAGGAAGATCTGCATGCAGCATGGGGCAGCTGGATTTTTGGGATGCAGCCTTTTTTCTCTCTGTGGCACTTACGCTGTGAGGTCTTGTGGGCCATCCCAGCAGCCCAGTCCATCCCTGGGGACCTGTAGAGCCAGGACCTGGATTTTCCCTAGGGATCACCTGCTGCAGAGGGACACCTGCACTGTCTTCAGGTCCCGTAATGGTAATGGCAGGGGAGAATTTTGTGCCAACACGGTAACAAAAATGGGTTGGGATGTCACAATTCTCCCAGGCATCCCAGCCAAGCCAGACATAGGAGCTTATAAATTTGAAGAGGTGTACTACACCCAGTTTGTTAGGATCCAATGGCCAAAATACTGAGGGTAATTTATGATTTTACCTGCTTAAAGCAAGACATTTGAGATGGCCTGATTTTCAGAATATGCTGAGCATCTGTGTTTTGAGGTGTATTGAATTATATATCCCAAATCACTAGTAAGTCCTGGAAAATCTTGATTGTATTCTTAATTCTGTTAAATTGCCTGCATATACTCCACTGGTTCTGGCTTTGCTAGCTGAAGAATGGAAGAGGTGAAAGCTAAATATCGGCCATGTGTGTCATTCCCTTTGAAGAAAATGGGAGCCATGTGCACTCACCTAACAGCAATATTTGGCCCCAACTATGATTTCACAGCTGGGCCCTAACTTCAGGAATGCCAAAGCACTAAATGACTCAATTGGAGTAATCTGATCAATGCTGTATTTTCACTGTGGATTTAAATTGCACACACAGCAAGAGCAGAGTTGGTTTTCTTCTCTCTCAAAATCACTTTTCTCTGCAGATTTGATAGCATAAATATGAAGTATTGCTCTCATCACACAAATAAGTGAAATGGCAGAAAACGTATGTCAAATAAAATGCACAACATTACGTCCTTTTTACTTTTTGGAGGCTGTTTAAGAAAACAGCTTCATTAATTTTGACTGAATAAAAGGTTCCTGTAAGGGATTTCAATAGGTGACATGAAAAATGTTAATACGAATGATCAAGACAATGGAGGTTAAAACTGTTTTGAAAATATGTTTCTTTTATGGATCTCGGCTGTTGGAAGAGTTACAGAATAAATATATGGTAGTGCTGACATTCAGCGCTGTTTCATCTTAGCAAAGAGTTTTTAATAAAGAAAATTCTTGTCAAGGAATGCTTTCTGCAGCCAGTTTTCAAAAAGAGGTTTTCCCCCTCCTAGTTTAATAAAATTAAAGTAATTTATGTCATATTGATATGTCGATATGTTTTTCAATAAACTTTTTCACAGAGATTTTTTTTTTAATTCTCTTCACTTTAAAAATTATAATTATATGTCTTCCTCCCACTTTGAAAATGGCACAAGGTGCTCATTTGCAGAGCTCTACTGTTCAAATCTTCACTGAGAATAGAAATGTCATGACTCAGTTAACAATGCTTTATTATTCACATTGATCTTTTTTTATAGTGTTCTTTATCTCAAAAACATTGTAAATCAGATATCTTCCTCCCACTCTTTTGTTCATTTGCAAATTTTTATTATTCTAGTTTAAAAAAGCAATGGAGTGTCAAGAGTCAGTGTATATTGTTTATGTTCCTTTTTTGCTTTAAAATTACTTTTAACTATAAAAAGTAAGATGTATAGCAGGAAAAAAGAAGCTGGATTTAAGGATGCTTAAAAAAGAATTGAAGGGATCAATGTGAGTTTTATGCTGTTCTCTTACACCTTGGAGTTGTAACGACTTTGCAAGGAGGACGACCAAGCAATTTAGGGAAAGGTTTTTATGTGCTAAGTCCAAAGTCCCTGTTGCATCAGACATCATCATCTATGTTAAAGGCTGCACATAATTGATGCCCTAAATGACCACAATAGCAAAATTCACAGTGTGTTCACTGGCTGGTTTGCAGGGCCTGCCCAGAGCCCTCCCTGTCCCTCTCTCCCTGTCACAGCTTGGTGGGAGGTTCTCAGGAGCCCTCAGCTGATAAGAACCGAGAGAAATCACTGAATTTTCACAGGAAGCTCACAGCTTTGGTATCAAGTGTTAACTGCAGTGAAACACAACCTCAGCTGGTCAACAGGCAAGGCAATCCCTGAAACCCCTGGGGCTGGATGTGGGATACAGCTGTGCACCCTTCAGGAGAGCCTTATCAGAGCCCTCAGGACTTGTTTGTCAAATTCTCAATTCCCAAATTCCCCTTCAGCCACTGTTTTCTTTCCCTATCACATTTTCCTTTAGGTCTCTATTTCTGCCCTGGCTGTCATGATTTTATGAAATAGCTTCAATGAAATAAATCCATTACAAGAATTGGGGTTAGTCCAGGGAGCAGCAGGATCTCGTGGTATTTCACATGCTTCTTGCTGTTAGGTCATTTTTTTTAATCTTTTGCCTGTTTTGAATTTTATGATCACAGCATCCTGGCACCCTGTTGTTATTCCAGCAGGTCTTGAAAGAGAATCATCCTCTCTGGGAGTCACCGGGATGGAGTGGCCATACCCAAAGTTGTATTTAAGCCCCAGACTGGATTTTTTTGTCTTACTGAATTATAGAAGGGTTTGGGTTGGAAGGGACAGAAAGACCATCTAGTTACAACCACTCACCATGGGCAGGGACATTTCCCACTAGACCAGGTTGCTCCAAGCCCTGTGGAACCTGGCCTTGAACACTCTAGGAATGGGGGGGACTTTGTAGGTCTGTGGTGTCCCCATTATATGAAACACTCCTAAATGTTGTAAAGGAAGCTAAAGTCTGTTTTCCAAGTCCTTTTGTTTCTTTCTTTTTGTTTAAGACTGCATTCTGCTGTGCAGAGAATAATTAAAGGGATAATTAAAAAACTCAGAACAAGTAAGTCACAAACTGAACCTGAAAACACACAGCCCTGTCCTTCCCCCTCCGAGTGGAGGGCTTAGCAATGTTTGTTTTTCATTAATGTCAGTAGGTCACCCCAGTCTCTGTGTGGCTGTGCCAGTGCCTGTCCTCTTCCCCAGGCTGGGATTTGGGATGCACAGCAGCACACAGAGCCCCCGAGGCCACCCTCTGATGGGGCTGCCTGCACACCCCACAACGGGTGCTTGGGCAGATCCATCCCTGTGCTCACGGGCAGCTGCCTTGCAGGGCTAACTCAAACCTCTCAAATTCTCTTTATTCCTCACTGCACAGTGTGAAACTGGAGGGTTTGATGCATTGTCTCGTCTGAATTGACCTTGTTTTCAAAGCAAAGTAAAAACAAACATTGCTATTGTTGTTGTTGTTGTTGTTGCCTCGGTGTCACTGCTGCATTAATTTACTCTTCCTTCCTTCCTCTCATGGTTAATGACTCACCCCACAATGAGGTTAGGGTTGTCTGCCAATATGGTCAAGTTTCAGAAACAAAATCCTAACCAGAGCAGATTAGCCAGAAGTGGATGAGGCTTTATTTAATATGCTGGCACAGTAACTAAAGGTAGGTCTCACCCATGGACATCCTTGTGTAATTGTTCACTCTTTAGTTGGGGAAATTTATAGGTAATGTAGAACAGAAAATGCTGAGTTTATTACAAAAGAGTTTTTTTCCACGTAAAACTCTGTGCCATTAAATTTGGAAAGCACTTAAAATTCTCAGTTTTATTTTTGGTAAGAACTATGTATTGAAAAGTGAAAATATCAGAGGGATCTCTAGGCAGAATTTGTGAACTTTCCAATGAAAAGACAGCACAGTGTCTTCCTTTCATGTCCCAAGGTCCTCGACAACTGTGCTTCTTCCTGAATGACACCAAAGTTATGTGCCAAGAGTTTATTCCCAAAGCAGGCATTACACACAGTTATGGTCACAAAGATATTCTTGCACAGCATAAATGCCAGGGCAGCTCCAAGACTGTCAGCATTTTCATTTGGCGGGGGGAAACACCAACAAACCCACATATATTAACACCATCAAACCTGTATATATTCTTAAAATAAATCCAAACATTTTAAATGCTGTGAAATAGAGCTGCAAATCACAGAAGATGCAGCATTTCTCATGCATAGTCCTTAGAGCTGTACAGGTGGTAATATGACACAGGATAATATATGATTACAACACTCCACGTCTTGTAATAAGGTATGAAAGCTTTTCTTTGATTTGAACCCAATGGTGGGTGGCAATCTGCAAGAGTCTCATGTCTTCTATGAGGCTTTCCTAGCAAACACTTCTATTTCTTTCTCTCTTGCCTGCATGCTGTGCTGGAAGACAACTGGGAGCTGGACTTGCACACTGTAATAAACATTATTAATCTTATTGCCATCTGAGCACCTCCCCAGGTGTTGCAGAACAGCTTGTGCTGGACCATGCTGGAAAACCATTTATTTATCTTTGCAAGGGCTTGATCCTGTATCACCAGATGTCAAAAAAAACAATTCCAGGGAGCTCAGATCAGGGTCCAAACCAGCCTCCATTATGGTGGCCTTCTTTGGGTTTCTTCACTCTTTTCCTCAAAAAAAGCCACAGACAAAGCAATTACCAATATCTGAAGCAAAAGTTTTATCATGCTGCACATCTTTTTACAAATCCCAATTTTCCCCCTGCACTGAAGATGCAGAAGGTCTATTCTGGGGGCAGACAGATGACATCCACTGTTACTTATGTATGTAATAAGTACTCTTAAAACACTGTAGTCTTGCTGGCTCTGGCAAAGGCAAACATGGTAAGTGTTCTGCTCACAGCATTAAACACACTTCTCTCACTGTGCAGTGGAAGAATGTGTTTAAACTCGCAGTCTATCACTATTCCTGGATAGTGTAGGAGACTCAGGAACACTCAAGATGTCTTTTCCTGTGTATATTAACTTGTTCTGAAGAAAATAGTGTTCTTAGAAAACACCAGTCTTATGGCAGAAGAAAGTTTCCTTCATGATTGTGCTACAAAGGTTTCCGAAACAGCTGCTTGTTCCTTTGGGGGGCATGAAATATGAGGTTCAGCCTGCTCAGAAGTGCAAGCACGTAATTCCTTCTCACCGTGGCACCTTCACTGGGGTCATTTCCACCTGGCTTTGTGATGCTGGCAAGAGCAGTAGCAGCACAATGTCTCCATTGTGTGAGCTCTTGGAGGAGAGCTGTAGAGCTCCACAGCCCCGGGGAAATGCCAGTCTCCCCAAAGCTGTCTGTTTGTCCTGCTTCCCCAGGAGCTGCATTCACAAGGAGTTTTTCAGTCTGATGTGGGCAGTGAGCACCAGAGTTTCAGGTGTTGCTGGATGGTAGCACACCTCCCACCTGTCTGTGCAGCATGCACAAGGATCCATGCTGGGCAACCTTCAGCAGGCTGGGCTTGCCAAGGCCACAGGGCTTGTCCATCTCCCTCAGGGTTGCCCAGGCACAGGGGCAGGTGAGACCCCAACCCTCTCCTCAACACTCCCTGACATCAAAACCATCACTGCAGTTTTGCACAAGGCCGAGGATTACAACCCCTTCCAAATGAGGAGGTCACAGCCCAGACCCTGAGAGGAAGAAGTGGTTGTTGAAGAAGTGGTTGTCAAAGAAATGGAAGAGGTGTCACTGTTTTAACACAGATTAGGCAAAATCTAACCCCCATTAATCCTTCAGAGCAGGGCCACTGGTTTGTTCTTTTTTCAATCTCTTCTGCATTCAGAGTAAGTACAATTTTTTCCTGTCGCTATACCGCTATTGTTAACAACTATAAATGTATTAAAAACACAGGGGCATTTTAGTATGTGTATTGTGCATAAGAAATATTGTTACATGACAAGCTCCAATTGGCAAGTGAAAAGAGGTTTTATTGAAGGAAATAGCAGTAGCAAACAGTGAACTATGCAGAATAATGGTAATTGTTCCTTTAACACTGGCAGCGCGCGTTCACTTAATATGACTGCTCCTCTGTCTCTGCCTCATCCAGACCCAGAGGACCTGTTAGACAAGCAGGCAACCACCTCTCTCTGGGATCAAGCTGTCAATGCAAACTTGCTTTCTTTCTATTTCTCCGAGCTAAGCTATACCCCCAGAGCTCACGAAGCTTTTCCTGAGTGAAAGCTTTAAAAAAGCTCCATTCTAAATTACATCACACGAGCTGTTCTCTTCAGACTGACAGAACAAAAGCGGGAGGGGGGGAAAATGCCAAAAGTACCATCTGAATGACTTGAGTTGCACAGGATGATTTACCTCCTCATGCTTTATCAGAGCAGGTGAACATCTTGACCTTGCCTACCAAATCCTCATCAGTGTCCTCTAAGCAGCAGAGAAAGTTTGCACCACGTGTGTTTCCAGTACAAACAGAATCATAGAATGGTTTGTGTTGGAAGGGATCTTAAAGACCATCTTATTCCAAGCCCCCTGCAATGGCAAGGGACACCTTTCACTAGACCAGGTTGCTCAGAGCCCAGTCCAGCCTGGTCTTGAACATTTCCAGGGATGGGGCATCCACAACTTCTCTGGGTAGCAAGTTCCAGTGTCTCACTGTCTTTACAGCAAAGAATTTCTTCCTATATCAAGTCTAAACCTACTCTGCTTCAGATTTAAGCCATTCCCCCTTATCTATCCCTACATGCCTTGGTCAAAAGCCCCATTCCAGCTCTCTTGTAGGCCCCCATCAGGTTCTGAGGCCATTTGGTGTAGGCTTTTTGATTACAACAACGGGGTCTTGGGTGCCCCATTAAGAAAGGTCCTAATGGGGTCATGGTTCTTTCTCAAATTTTTGGATGATGTGGTTTCTAACACAGACAGCTCATTACTAGTGGAAGAGCCCAGCCTGTGGGTGCTGCCCAGCCTGGTGTACTCATCCTTTAATCAGCAACACCCCAATGAATGGTCATGGTGAGCGCTGCTGAGGGCCACTGCCAAAATCTGAAAGGTCTCTCGGGTTGGCTCCAGCTGGGACTCTCCAAATGCCATTTTCAGAAGTAATTGGAGCAGATAAGCATTACCCACTTCTGGAGTGGCTGAGTAGAAAGCAGATAAATTGGCATATCTTCCCATTTTAAAGGCTTTCAGATGGTGTTAATTGGTAGGAGAAGCCTCAGTTAGGAAAACATCCTCAGCTGGGAGGGGAGAGGGCCACAGGCCTTGCTTCCCCTTTAGCAGATAAATAGAGGAAAGAGGACAAAAAACATCATGGCAGTTCTCCAGGTAATGTGCAGAATCAGTAGTCCTTGAAAGGAGGACATTTAAGGGTTGCCTGATACCCAAGTAATCAGCTGAGATCCTGTAAATGGGAATAAGTAGCCTTTGTGTTCTCCTAAGCTGACTCTTTTGGGGTTCTTACTCAATTTTCATAGGAAAATGGTGGTGAGTTTAAGAGCTTGTTCTTATGGTCTAAAGCTTCTGGGTTTAGACCCCTGCACAGCCCTTCTGTGCTTGTTCTGCTGTTTTGAGTAAACCCTAAAATGTTTCTTTAGCATCATTAACACAAAAAATAATCTTAATTTAAAGATGGGCTGAGGGCTGAAGCAGATGAAAGGTATTAAGGAGAAAGTGCTGCTTATTCCATTCTCCCAATGGAATTAGACTTATTGAGCTAATTTTTTCATGGAAGATGCTACTTCAGTAGTTGAAATGCTGTGGTGCAGTGCCCTGTGTGCTGTGGGGGGAAGGAGCTGAGGTGAAGGGTTTGCCTGAGTTTTTGATAAAATAAGGATGGGAAAAGAAAATTTCACTAAGCAGGAAAAGCCCCTCAGCTGGTGATGTGCCTTTGTTATCCCACATGAGTGTTTTGTGAACACCTCAAAACTGTATTGTTATCAGAGAAAAGAGAAAAGTCAAGCTATGTCTGTCCCCTAATTGACTTCACATGTTAAAAATAACAAATTCTGTGTTTTCCCTAGGGAACACAACAATTTTCATACAGTCAACACAACTTTTCTTACCCAAAAGGGCAGAGATTGCTTGAGGATCCTGATTCACTGATACAGCTTTGAACCCTGAGTTTCTGAGTGAGTAAAGTTTGTCTTTTGCTTTTTTTTTTTTTTTTTTTTTTTTCCATAGCTCATGTCTGAGTTTTCTTTATGTACCTGACCAGTGAAATGAGTCTGCCTTGATCCATGAGGGATCACCCTAATGCCCTTAAAGGTGATGGAAATATTTGGTTTTAGGGCAAACCATATCAAGTGTTGTATCTGATTCCTACACCAAAATGAAAATATAAATTATGTAAAACCTTCATTTAAATGATCACAACTGAGGCAACCACTGGTAATGAACTGTATGCTTGATCACATCCCTGCTCCTAGAAATGGTACAGATGAAGACGCTGAACTTTTTGAAAGTAATGGATTAAGTTATTAAACATAACCCTAGTTTAGTTTTCTGAAAGTTCAAGTTTAGCTTTGTCTTTATTTCTCTGTTGCAGCATAGCAATGCTTCCTGCTTTTTTAGGTAAATCAGGCTTTTGCACTGTTTTTCACCACCATGGCCTCTGAAAATCTCAAAATCACTCACTGGCAAAGCTGAAAACTTGGTGATGTCTGTAGCACTGTGCCTTTCTCCTCTGCTTGGAGGGGAAGATGTAGTTCTGATCTAAATTACTAAATACTTGGGTGGGATTGAATCTCAATGGATGGGGGGCTTTGTGCCACACAGAGGTCACTAAAATAATGTTTTGCAGTTTCTTTGGTGTATCTTGATCTGAATACAAATTGTGGAAATTACTGCCTATCTTGTTGTGCTATCTCAAGTTGTGCTTCTAATAGTGCTAACCTGTAGCTTGCTTTGTTATAAAATGAGGAAAATTTTCTCTGGAAATAATTTTCAGGTAACAGGCAGGGTGCCATGGTCCTATTCCAGCATATCTGGCCTTTCAGCAGGAGAGCAGTGAAACATCTTGTGGCTTGGGGACGAGTGTGCTTGTAGGCAAAGGCTTGTGAGTCTCTAACACTTTGCCACAAGCAAAACGTGGAGTCCCTGGGGAGCTGTGTGTCTGAAAAGGGATTAATTTGCTGATGCCACCGTGCAGACCACACTGCCCTCTGCTCCCACCCTGTTTGATTCACAGCCTGGGTTGCTCTGTCTGGTACCCTGCTGGCCGCAGCTTTTGGGGGTGGACTGAGGGAATTAGTTATTCCCGTCTAGATTGAGGTCCAGAAAATTCACTTAGAAATCTGTAGATAGCATTTCTCCCTTTTACTCTCCAAGAATGTGTAAGACAAGCATTATGCTGTCTTTGAGCTTGCTAAAAAGGGAACAGAGATTCATGCCTTTCCCCATGTGTTTATTTTGAGTCACGATTCTTCTGGGAAGGGTGATTTGTTTGTCTTTCCATGACAAATGACAATGGTTTAAGCTGCATCTCTGCCAACCTCTTTCTAAGTCGTTTCAAGTAGTTTACTTACAGGGATTATTTCATCTGTCACAGAACATGAGGCAGCTCTGAGGTAGAGTTCAACTTGCACTGAACAAGACCATGGAAAGTTAGCTTAAGGCAGGAAATTTAAGGTTCTGTAGACAGTAGGATCACAGGAGCATGGAGTGATGCTTTGCAAGTGTGTTTCACCTGGAGAAAATAGAAATTATTTGACTTTTCCTCTCCTGGTGGCACCAGGAAGACCAGAAAAGTCTTGTAACATGGGATGTTCTGACTGTTTAAATTCTGACTGTCCCTTCATAAGAGCTTGTGCTATTTTAACCCCCTATAAGGTGGCAATATAGACTACCTAAGCATATATGGTTTGGTGCTGAAGTCATTGCTGCAAGCTAATACAGGCTTTGTAAATGTCATTGTCAATGTCTTGTGGTTGCCTTGCTGAGCTTCAGAAAGAGTCTGAAATTTCTATGCAGCAAACTTCTCCAGCTCTCACAGCTTATGGTCACTCGTTATCTACAGCAGGAGGGTCAGACTTCAGAGACTGCAGCTTCTTTCCAGCCTGCAGGTTTCCTCCCCCTTCAAGTCTGTTTTTTACTCTTGCCAGTACCCTGCCTTCTGTTTAAAAGCATTAGTAATACCAAATAAAGCTAAAGAAGCTTGTTATAACAACTAAGTTGTTTCCTTTTTAATCAGAGCACATGCTTATGCCAGGTTTGGCATGAAGAATCTGTGTAAGTGTTTGGTTCAGGGCACAGTAAGCTGATCATTTGTTAGAAGTACTGCATTACATATCATTTTGCTTTTAGTGGTACAATTTACTGGGAGGTTGGTACAAGCATTGGTAATATAATTTTTGCTTGGTTGAAAGTGGTTAAAACATAAAAAATGGGAAATAATTCTATTGCCATGTGTGCTGAATTGTGGTTTGGTCACAGCAGTTGTCTGTAGCTAAGTGGCCATCAAAACCTTTCTTGGTGTGGCAATAAATTATAAAAAAAATCTTCTGAAAATATCAGTTTTCAAAGAGTAAAAGATGCAGCAATTATTGTGACACAGGTTTGCAGTCTGTTTCTGATTATCTTTTTGGCTGGAGAGTTGGGGCTTCTAATTGTAAGGTTAAGGAATCCTTTTTATCTATCTCTTGCCTCCTAATCCTATGCTAGACAGTATTGATTTCTGTGCCTTTTGTCTTCTGGGGAAGGAGACAATCTCTGGCTCATGCGAACATCTTGTTAGAGTCTGCTGAGGATTAGGGGGTGTGACAGTTTTCTTGCTGAGCCTTTTTATTGGGGATTTTTATGCCTGCTTTTCTGGGAGGTCTTTGAAATGTCTTTTATGTAGCAATCATTTCACTCTTCCTTTGTTGTCTCAAATGTTGAGGCTGTATTCTTCTCATCTGTTCCTGTTTATATTCCATACTAGCTGGTCATAACAGTTTAGCTTGAAACTACCATCCCACCGTGTGCTTCTGAATCACAGGAGTGTTGCTCACTGCTCTAGGACGACTGCAAATTTGAGCTTCTTTTTTTAGGGCATCTGAAGATTTAGCATGGTAGTTTAGTATGAAATACTGATAAAGAGGTTCCAGATAAAAAACAGTCTGGGAGCTGGACTTTTCAAGCGTCCTCAGCCAGGTATAGGCACTTAAAAATGCTCCTGCTCTAATGAGAGGTCCCCCTTAGGGTGGTGTTCATCATTCCAGCTCTACCTGACAGGTATTATGGGTGTTCACTCTGGCCTAAACTCCTACAGAAAACAATGAAAGACAAGCCCAGCCTGCTGCAAGTCATCTCACCTTGCCTGAAGAGATTTAAAAAGCAATTTTTTTCTGGCTTAAAAGTCTGGTTTTGTCCCTACTCTCATCCCTTCCCCCTGCTGTTGGCTACAGATAATTATACAGACCAGACCCAAACTTCTCTGAAGGCAGATGATTGACTAATCCTGGCCAAAGAAATGAGAGAAACTTAGCTTTTCTAAGGTTCTTCATCCCAGTTTCAGGAAGTAATGGGTTCAGTCAATTTACTTCAATACAGGTAAAGCAGTAGATGTTGCTTCCTACAATTTTTATTAAATCAATGCTTCTATATCTTGAGTAGCTATCCTAAAACATATGGACTTCTCCTATCTATTTAAATGCCATGGTATTTCTGACACTGTGTCAGTTCAGGTACCAGCTGGGCAGATCCCAGATTTAAGGTTAGGCAAGGAGCCAGGGTTATGCAACCTTGCTGATAATGAGGATATGAGAGACAGGTTTCTGAGACATTCATAAAGGAAAACTGGTTGCATCACCTTCCCCTTTGATAAGATTGAGGTAAAAAATTTGGTATTGTGACTTCATTACCAAAACTGAGTGAGTGCTATGCACAAGATGCTGTTTCAGAATATGAATCTGGGTAAACTCTTATTTATTTCACTAAACAGTTTTGTGGAGGAAGAAGATACCTGCATACATGCTTACTTTTTGCTGCAATAAATACTTTCCTGAAAGCTGGTTTCCTTTTTTTCTCTCCCTACCCAAAATTTGCCCCATATAACAGCACTTCCACCTGCCTTTGCTTACTACTTCTCTAGTCTAATTTTTAGTGTCGAAAGCCATATTTAATACAGTTCAATTTCACACATAACCACAAACCTCATTCTTCCAGATATGACCTCAGTTTATTTTATATCACACATCTTTTTGTTAAGGTATTTTATACGTAGCATAATATGCAATGATACGGCACTGATGTTTATCAAAATTGTTTTACACTGTACTTATTTCCATTCCTGTCTTTTGGATCAAGTACAATGCAGCTGCAGATTAATACCACCTTTTAAAATAGGCTTAGTGTGTTTATTTTCTTACCACATTCACTTCATCCACTAACTTGTTATATGGATTATATTTAATGGGAATCTTGTGGGACAATCAAAGGGCATTTATTTTCTATTGAAATAACAATTAAGATAACACTCAACTAATATAGTAATCAAATAAACCTGACAAATAACAAAAACTTTTTTAAAGCTGCAGAGGCATGCTAACAAATCTATTTGATCAATATATGGGATGTGAAAAAAGAGGAGACAAGATTGACTGATGAATAAAATGGAACTGACACAAATAGGCTGACAGTCAGTCGCAAGTCTCTTTAGGGCAAATGCAATTAACTTAGAATAATAGACTCAAATTTGATGGTTAGAAATGCATTTTTATTAACAATCACAGCCTGAATCATTATGCACTCTTATGAATAAAATTGTAGTTATACTGAAAGTCTGTGTATACATGTATGCATGTACGTACAAAAAAGCCTTGTTGAAGGGGAGCTTTATTTTTGTGACAGAATGGTTGTGTGGGATTTAAAATATAAAGCATACACAAGTATAAATCTAAATATTCAAAGCAGTGATATAAAAATCACATATATAGTGTGCTAGTATTAATGATAAAGGCAATAAGCATCAGTCCCAGGACTGCTTGTTCTTTTGGGATGTGAAATTGCAATCAGGGATTTACAGATTTCATTCTGAGGCAGAGAAGTCATTACTAGAAACATAAGCTCATTCTCTTTACTTTAATAGCTATTTTAAATCATTCATTTAGAAAATACATTAACTATTTATTGTGTAGGCAGTACATTTCTATTGGCATTTCATTTTCATGCTTTTTATAATCCTTTTTAGCAAATTATTTTATTAAAAGAAGATTAGAATTAGCAAAAGGATCCTACCAGTTTTTGAAAATGCTACTCTTGAAGAAGAATATTTCCCATTATTAACAGGTATGCAGTATTAAAACTTTAAAGGAAGGAAAGAGATTCAATTGCTAATGTGTCCTTTTTCTTTTGACCTTCATTGCAGTGGCAGATTGCTATTTGTAAATTGCTTTCAAAATAATTAATCTCATTTAATTTCTGTAAAAATGCATAATCTTTTTTTTTTCCCTCCTAAAAATCCTCAGGCTTTAGATTTGAATAGAGCTGCCCATAGGTTATGTTATGGTGCAGACATCTCTTATTTGTGGGAAAAGAGAAAAACCACCATTTTAATGCAGGCAAACACTACATGGTACTAGTAAAATAGGACATGAGTATGAAACCAGGATATTTGCAATGCTTGGTGCTTAAATATCTTGAAAAAAAGGTGGAGTAGTAGGGAGCAAATCTGCACTGGGAATTACTTTAATCTGGTGTTCTCCAGGTTCGTGTTTTTGGTGGACTTTTGGCTGGGCAGGGGCAGGAGAGCAGCAAGACAGGGTGCTCTGGTTGCCTGCAGCATTGAACACCTCCCTCTGGTTCTCAGACTGTTCCTGGGGCTGCTGAGATGGATCCAAGAACATCCATGCTTGGTTTTCTCCATCTTGAAGGTGATTTTAAGCCTTCTCAATTCTCCAAAGTGAGAAGTGCACAGACATACTGGGGAGGCAGAACACCTCCTGTCTGGTAGGGGAGAGGTTCATGGAAACCATTGAGAACAGGAACAGTGTCTGGCTGGGAGAGGGATTTTTCTAGTAAACACCTGGTGTCTGGGGAGTTTGCCATTTTGGTTTTCTGCCTCTAATTAGCCTTCAAGTCATTACTGTGAGGAAAAAACTTCTTGGGAACTCCAACAGTTGCTGGAGACATTCCAGCCATTTCTTTCTCTCATAATCTATTCTAGATAATCACAGCAGCCCACCACAACCCTTCGTGAGCTGGCTCCTTGAATAGCTGGCATTGCTTGCTCTTAGAGAGGAGATGGATGGATCACATGTTGTTCTAGCACCACCAAACCTGGTGTGTGCCTAAAATACAATAATACTGTTGGTTCTGGCATAGTTGTTTTGATTTGACCCAGAAATCATTGCAAAATTCTCCAAGACTTGGATTGCTGAAGATGTCTCACAGATCTGCATTTAGTGTAAAAGGAAGTCTGAGTAGTGCAACTTGTTTTATCTATTTAATGTCTGCTTTGTAGACGTATTTCTGGAGACTGATGGAAGAAAAGCCACTTTTCTTGAATGTGTTGCTAGAAAAAGAATGTTCTTTGACCACATTTACTTCACATTTTAAGTAAGAACCAGGTCTTACTAAACTTTGGTAAGTTACTTTAGGTAAATGGACTGAAGAAGAAAGACCAGATGATCTCCTGATTTAGATGGGACAGCTGCTTTGGAGTCTGTGCACAACTACTATGTGGAATTGGGGCTGTGGGCTCAGTTCTACCAACTTGTTGGTTTTAGGCTACTGAAATACTGATTAACTTCACACAGTATTTCCTGATGTATGGTGGTGTAAGAGAAAGGAGGCTCAGGCCCTGCATGATGATAGACTAATTCTCCACTGATGCAATCATCCAACCAGAACAGGAGTGACTCACTCTATCCATAAATATCTTGAGGCCTTTGTGTGATCATTTAAACTTGTTCACACCAACCTCATCTCATTTGTTTGAATGGCCTTTCTCCTGAGTTAGAATGATACATATAAGAAAAAATCCAGGCCCTTAAAAATAAAACCATAATTAGTTTCTCTTAATAGCTGCTCTATTAAAAAAAGTCAGATCTTCAAAAAATATATTAGCAAAAGACAATGCATCTAGGTACATTGGGGTTTTTTTTCCCCTAACTCAACAGCTATAGGCTTGTTGCTGATGTTTTATAGTTGTAATAGGTTTCTATTGGCATTTGTGTTCCATATTTTTTATATTGCATTCTCAGAAATTATTTTGTTTAAAGAAGGTTAGAACTACCAAAATGTAACTATCAGGTCTTGAAAATACTTATCCTGAAAAAGATATTTCTCCCCAGGACCTGCCACTTTTGTTCCATTCCATCTTAAATCTGCTCTAGTTCTGAACTCTGATTTCACCATTTCGTGCTCCCAAAATATTAAAAGCTTACATTCCCCATCAGTTTACACTTCCCTCAGTTTTTATCTTCTACAAATATGGCTTGGCCAAAACGTTCTTGATGAAATAAAAATACTTTTGCTTTGCTTTCTGTTCACCTCATCCTCGAGCAGGTGCCAGGCAATCTGCGGCAGCTCTTCTGCTACCTGAGAAATGTTCAGATATAGAAACACCAGGCCAGCCTCTGTTGTCACAGCATGGAAAGCCAAAAATAGATGACATGAGAACATATTTCTTCCAATGAAAATTTTTGCAGCTACGTGAAGTCTTCAGAGAAGCAGGTTTTAGTGTTGGAAGAGAATAGTGTTGGAATGAAGAATCTAGAATGTACGTTTATAATATAAAAATAGTCTGTATAATATAGGTTTAACTAGACAGGGATAGGCATATTTGAATATTCCTCCTTCCAGTGGTGAAGAATTGTGGCAACTGCTGGTCTTCCATGTCAGGTATATGTTTCCTCCCATTAGTATGGTTGGAAAGCTACAAAATAAGTTTCTTCCAAAAGCCATATTTGTAACATATTTAGTTTGCCCTTCCCTGGTTTGCTGTGAGATTCAGGACTATCCTGAAGGCTGGGTTGCACCAGATCATCTTGTGTTAGGGCCACTGGCATGAGGGAAGATGGAATATTTTAAAGATAAGGAACGGTGCCAAAAAGAATTACAAGTCATGCAGCTGCAAAAGATCTCATTTCAGCTAGACCCAGCCTTCATGACATGAAAATCTCTGTTGGCTAAACCCTCAGGTGTTTTCCCTCTCATTTCTCCTTGAACATCATTAGTGATGGTGCCTGAAACGCTTCCTAGGGCAGAGCATTGCCTAACCATCCTTGCTTGGAAAATATTTCCCTAACATTCAAGCTATGTTCCGTTCTTTTCCCTAAATAAGCATAAGGGCAGGTGTCCCCCTGTGAAAGTGGAACCTTATATAATGGGTAAGTAATTCCAAGTGGAGTAAAGAAGTCAGCACTGCAGATTGTTCAAAACTTTGTATTTCTGGAATAATTTGTTTCCTCCTAGTCATGATGGTGCTGCTTACTTATGCTTTACTTCACAGTAAAGGGCCACATTTTGTTCTCTCATGTGGTTTTCTTTTAAATCAAATTACCCTTAAAGACACCCAAGGCAATTGCCATTTCAGTTAGGATCTAAGTGTGCTTGATGGAAACCTTATTTATAATAGGCAGTGTCAGTGGTGCTAGGACAAGGGGTTGATTCTGCTTTAGCTTTTATGACAGTGCTAATAAAGTCCTCTGGTTCCCAGATAACATGTAACAGCCCTGTTACTGCAGTGCAAAATTATGGTTAAGGCTCAGCTGGTGGTTATTGTCCTGTAAATGTTGGGCATATTTCAGTGGTGCATTAGCACAAAGTTGCTGGAGTGACTGGTGATTTCTGCCATGGCCAGAAATCTGTCACACTAAATGCTCAGTGCGGGTACAGGTGAAACGTTTCTGTCCCTGAAAACTTGAGGTCTGCGCAGAGAGCTGAATTATGGTGATTCTGCAGATGATAAACTGCAATGTGGATGCAAATGTATTTTTTCTGAGGAACACAAAAGCAGCTCAGGTAAAGTCAGGTACAAAACTGTTTGTTGGAGTGCTAAATGGATAATGAAAAGTCTCTTTTTTTCCTCCAGTTTTAAATAGTCTCAGCTATAGCCTTTATACTCTGTATTTCTTAAAAATCCTTGCTTTATTTTCTGCTGTCATCAGGGAAAGGACTACGTTGATTCACCTTCTAGGTGGCTTTCCAGCTGTACATGGTGTATATTTTTAATACCTTTAGGCTCAGTTTGAATTGTTCATAGAACGCTTATGTAATTTCAGCAAAAGTTCTAATGCTCTCCCAAGAGAAGGTGAATTTGTGAGGGTTGTCATTACGCTTCTTTTCAAACAATCTCTCCCAAAATTTTAAGGAAGGAAAACCACAAAATTGCACTAAAATGGCAAAAAACGCCTGTGTAAAATGTTGCTTTCTTGTGAAAATAAGCAAAAGAACTGTAACTACCTTGGAATTCAGAGCAGTCTATGGAGCTCTGTGATTTTTGGGAACAGACTAGCCCTGTTCAATTATCCTCTCTGTCTGGAGCTCACAGGACCCTCCTCGGTAATTTTTCCTTCAGAGGCATTTATTCTTTGCTGCATTAGTGAACACAGTCAAACCCCAAACACATCAGCAGAGAGCCCTGTCTCCAAATCTAGGTGCTGCTCCCTGAAAGCCAAAGGGAGTTTTGCCATCGACTTTGATGAAAGTAGGAACAAGCCCTTTATTTGAAACTTAAAGCAAGTAGGTTAGAATTATGAAGAATGATTATTTAAAATAGCAATGATGTAATATCAGTGTCAATTCCATTATTTTAACAGATGTAAATTTGCTCTGCTCTTGAACTCTGGTGAATTTTAATGGCAATATTAAAGAGATACTATTAAGACTACTTAAAAGAACTATTTGTAAAAAGTGTCTCCAGTTGGGGGGGGGGGAAGTTTAAATTGCTTTTTTATTCAGTCTGCACAATTATTTATTGAAGGGTTTTGTATATTACAAATTAATATGCATTAGAAGCTGAAAAGATCACACAATAATTCCAGTAGTCATTGAATATGGCAGAGCTTGCACTGTTTAGACAATGCAAACAGAGTCTTTATCCAGCTGGAGTTTAGGCAGTCTTCACCATAGTGAAAATAAGGATTTTGTCATGCACATTATGGGCAATGTAGATGAAGAAAGCAGTTTGAAATCAGCTGCTTAAATAACTATAATGTGAATTTACATACATTCCAAGGCCAGAGCCATGCCAACAACTCCAGTGTTGTACCTGGCTAATGGTGACTGCAGCCTGTTCCCTTCCCTGGCAGTCCAAGGGAATCCAGGATTTGGAGGCAATCACTTACAGGATTCAGATCTAATTTTTCACAAAACCTGCATTCGACTGGGGACACTGATGGGAGAAGGAGGTCAGAGTGACAAACACTGCAGAGAGACTTCTAAAATTTATGTATAAAGCTGTGAGCATCTGTCTCAAAAATATTTACTTTATGGAGTGAAAGTTAGGTTTAAAACCAATTCTAGGGCTTCAGATCACAGGTGGTAAAATTAAATGTAAGATTTTGAACAGGTTGTTGTTACACAAACAAGATTATCACAGGCTAGAAAAGTAGGTATTGCTACTCTTATAAAAAAAAAAAGTGATAAAACAAATAACAGAAAATGAGACTAAGAATCAGGGAAAGGCAGATTCTAACAATTTGGTACTGGCATTTTTATTAAGGGCTCATTTCTCCCATTAAAATCAATGCCAGTCCTTTGTGATTTTTACCCCATCTACAGATATTAATTTTGGGTGCTGCCATTATTTCTGTTTATTTCTTCTCTATATGCAGAGTTCATCTTCAGAGTTCATCTTCATTAAGAAGTGCTGGGCACTGGAAACTGTAGTCAAAGGTCTCAGCTACCCATAAAGCTGGATATTTAGAATATCTAAGTATTACATATACCTCAAGCAATCACACTTCTAAGTAATTGCTTCACCTCCACTCCTATTAATCACCTTCATGGAGCAAATAGGCTGCCTTAGTGGTTAATGGCTGAAAAGGATTTGAGACCCTCAAACAAAAAGTGAAAATTTGTCAGGTTTTCTTCCTCATAAGGGAAAATAAGGTGCCTGAGCAGAGCTGGACTTTGTGAATCATTTGGCCTCACAATTTTTTTCCTCTGAGAGAGGCATTCTTGGGAGAACTCAGCTTTGATCCTAGAGGAAATGTCTCTTTCCATTAGTTTTTATTTCCTCCTCTTGTTGCACACAAACTTGAATATTACAGAGGGTAGATCCACCAAACTTTCTCCAATTGTTCATTGAGAGGTGAATCAGGCTCCAACTTCAAGTGACAGTCTTTCAGTTGTGCAAAAAAAAGTCTTTAATTCTGTAAAAGCCACCAAACTGAGAGCTCTAGGTTGGCCTGCTGGGGCAGGGGAGAAGGTGGAGGGTGCATTTGACTGCAGCATCTGCTGTAAACTCATACACAGATAGATTCAGATATCACTGCATGTAAATACAATCTCCAAGGGTGGGAAGAGCTTTTTTTCTGTCAGTGGAAACACACCAAAACTAACTTTTTTTTCCTGTTTTCTCTGCATATAACAAGATTTTCTATATTATGCAGCAAACCATAATGATGAGCTGCTGAAAGTGCAGCTCCTTGGCCACCAGGTCACCCTGGCTGTGACCAAGAGCTGACCCAGAGCAGAGGGGTCAGTGCAGCCTGTCTGCAGCACAGTTGACCCAAGCAGCTCTAGCTCAGCACAAAGTTTTAAAGCAGAGCCAAATGCAGCCTAACAGGCAAGGCTTGGAAGGGTTTCCCTGCCAGAACTCAAACCCTGTGCTGCCAGTTTGCTTGTAACTTATTGGTTTGGTCTACACGGTGCTCTTGAGATTAATAAATATATAATCCCATATCCCATTACCACACAGTGTTTGAAACATTTCCCATTAACAAAATACAGTACAGGCAGGTAAAAATATCAATGCATCTCATTAGTGGGGGGAAAATGGAAAATATGTATTATATTAAAGCTGAGTTTTGGGCTCCTGGGAGAAGTTCAGGGGGGTGGGGTGGGGAATGTATTTCTCCAGGTGGTCTCAAATGGAAGGATAGAATTTCTTGACTACACCAACAATTAGAAACAGGGCAAAACTATAGCCAAGATGTGGTCTTTAATCAAAACCAAGGCATTCTTCATCTTCTATCAGAAGCAGATTCAACAACAGGCCTAAGCACAAGCCTAACTTCAGTCATATGAGTTATTCTGGTGTCCTTGCTCTTGAGATCTTGGCCAGAAGAATCGTATCTGATGTTCTCATTTTGTCAGCGTGTGCATGGGCTGTTTTGGGTTGCACAGCAACCTGCAGTGTCCTGTGCTCTGATTTTCTTCAGCAGTAACAGAGAACTTGAGCGTGACAGAAATGAAGGTGGGGCTCAAGTATGAGGGGATTGAAGCCTTGGGAAAAATAATACAGGAGAACTGTGGGTGATGAATACATGCATTGCAGACCCATGGCCTGAAAACCAAGCAGGCCAAACCACTTGAGCTTTTGAGAATTAAAATCTTTTTCTTCCATTTTATGGGAATGCTGGAGACTGAAATCAGAACTGCAAAAACACTGTTGGTGGGAATGGGAGAGGAACGATGAAATTTTTAATTTCAGTCAACGGCTTCTGTTCTCTAGGTCTTCACAGCTGGCCCTCTGTTAAACCACCTAAGCCTGGGCACAGAAAAGCCGATGTTTAATCTGTGTTTTGGTTCTGGGAGGGACCTTGGTTGTTGCTGGACTGTGCCTGAAAGAGGAGGTTCTAATGGACCAAAGTCCTTCTATCCTTGTAAGGGTGTGCCCATGGCTGGGGGGTGCTGACACTGCACTGAAAAATCATTCTGTGAGCAGAAGGGGCACGTGGTGTGTGCACAGCTAAGATTTTACTGCTATTTTATTAACACTAGTTATGAGTTTAATTAGTTTATGTGTTAAGTCTTTCTTAAATTGAGAAAATTCTTGACTGTGTAGTCAAACTCTTTTAGGATCCGTGCCCAGCCTTTCCAGCAGCCATGCTCTGGAAAGATATTATATATTATAATTATAATATTATAGGATATTATGTTATATGCTCCATTTTATAATAGCAATAGTATTTTTTTTTAAATAGTAAGCACTTAAAATATCTGCTGACAATAAATTTGGTCACCACGTCATGTAGCCAGAATGACTACCAGGTGCCATAATTGCTTTTTCCTATTATTCTCTTGGCTTTCTTTCCCTAATCTCATCATCTATTCTATTGTTTTGTCCACTCCTGGAATATAAGAATGGATTTCAGAGCTTTAAAATTAAGCTGCAACTCCTTTTAATAAGGAAATCTGGGTTTTGAGTATTTATAGCTGAGAGAAACTGTTGAGAAAGTGAAATGGAAGAGACTTGAACTGACTTTTGACTTTACATTCTTTTATCTTCCCTTTTCTTCCCCTTTTCCTGTGAACTTTCATAGTGGATACTTTTCAGTGGTTCTTGTTTGAGGAGGAAAAGTGTAGTGTGTTTTAAACTTAGTTAAAACTTGAATAGTCTGAAGGCAACTAAAACTTCATCATGGTATGCTGCAGGGTTATTAAAAAACCAGTCTAGTGACAGAGAAGTCTGCGTAATAATCACCAACTTAACTTGTATCTGTGCTTGAAATAATTATTCATATTCAGTGTCCTGTAGGAAGAGGAAGGATCATATTCCAATTTAAATTTTGGCATCCAAGCATTTGTGGATACATGAAAGCATTTTGGCACAAGTTTTATTTGCCATGGGCATGTAACTGAACAAAAATTTTTGTTCTAAAAGGGTTTAAATTCTATTTACGAGAATTATCTTTACAAAGATCACAAAACAGAAAGTTCTCTAAATCTGATGTCTGAGTTTCCTTCAGTTGGAAGATACTGATTTGACTTGTATCTTACTCTGAAGAGCTCAAGAGGGTTTTATTTACCCAAAATCTACACTTCCTTTAAATTGCAGGTGCAGTGGTGTAAGCAAGGAGTGTTCCTAGTTGCATCACTGCTACTGTAGCATCTGCTTTCTTTTGAAGCTGTTTGTAGACATACTTCAGCAAAAAGAATATGATCTGTCAGTAATCAGTTCTCTCATGTCTCAACAATATCATGGCAATGTTTGTTTTTCTGT
>VZTR01023288.1:0-107676 GCA_013400775.1 Chaetops frenatus | reverse complement strand
AAAAAAATCTTTACTGCCACTTGCACCAATTTATTTACTGTAATGCAAAATAAAATCCCGAACAAGTCCCGGTACCTGAGGGCATTTCGTGCCCAGCCCCTGCACTGTGGTTTAGTGCTAGGAATAAATGAGGCAGTCTGGGCTTCTCCTGACTGCTTTCTATTGCCACTGCACGCAGTTAGCTCGAGCATTTCTCTATTTTTACCTGTATCTCCCAGGCAGGGCAGAGAGCAGCAGGGTTCAGGCGCCGAGCAGAGGAGCTTTTGGCCGAATCCCTGGCTGGGTGTTGGTGTCCAGCATTCCCACACACCGGCAAACCGAAAGGATGAGCAGTGCACTCTCTGCCTGCCTGCTCTGTTGTGCCAGATTTATCTTGCTGCCAGCATCAGCCAACTTACTGCTGAGGGTTTGGGGTTTTTTTCCGCCCCCCCTTCCCGTTGTTGTTTGCACGCACTACTAGAGCTCAGGAAGGTAGGGATGGAGGGGGGTGATCAGCATCCCAGCGCTGGTGGAGTGATTAAAAAAAAAAAATTATATCAGAAGCTTTTCAAATAGGAAAAAAATTGGTTTGGAAAAGTTATTACTGCAGTTCATAACCCAGTGGATCTGTGAGAGGGGGAAGAAAATAGAAAGGGAACCAGGAAATTAATAGCAACAAATCAGATAAATGTGTCATGGTTTTGGCTAAATATAAGTTAAGATACTGAAGGATATAGAAATTAGATGCTAAATGTCTATTTACAGCAGTCACTTTGGCAAAGGAATGGTCTCAGGCCATGGGGAGCTGAGTGCTGTGACCCTCCCCAGCTCAGGAGGGTGAAGGCAGCTCAGCCCTCACCTCCAGAGCCACAGGGGCTCAGTGGTCCCTGCTGGGGACAGCACAGGGCTGGGTGGGCTTGACAGCAGCACAGGGGCAGGGGATAGCCTGGGTGGGCTATGCCATACCTTCAAGGCACTACAAAGTTAAGTTTGTTAGGTGGTTTTAAAAGTTCTCTTGCCACAGTTATGGGCAATGTCGGTCTAATGGCAGTAGGAGTAGGGTGAAGCCTAGAGAGAACAAGATTTCAGGGTGCTCAAGAATTTCATCTTTTCATATAGGACAAAAAAGTCACTCTGCTTCCCAGAACTGAGTTTTGAAAGGGTTGGTTGTGGAGTAGGTGCAGAATTACTCATTTATCATACTTTTTAAATGATATTTACAAAATTTCAAGCAGCATTTGTCACCAGATACTGTAATCCAGGATTCTAGTGCTTAAGTGTGGCCAATAAATAATAACATATTCCCTTTGTTATGACAATTATCTTCCTCTATTCTCGCATCACATGTCATTCTGGTTAGAAAAAAAATGTTTTCTCTCTTTTTTTTTAAAATCTCATGTGCCAACCTGACTGAGATTCTTCTACCATCTTTAGCTAATTGTGAATTGCATGCTAAGTGCCTACTTACCTCTCCAAATTGCAATGATTATTCTTGTATGGTTTGAAAACCCATTTTAAGCAGGGTACTTCAGAAACAATTGCAACCACAGGGGGGAAAAATCTAGGGGTAGTATTTTAGGATCTTTGTTCCATTCTCCATGGATGCAGCTTTGAGAACCATATCTTTTCAATTGCACTTCCTTATTCTCCCAGAAACACCTTTTATTCCATGTTGTTGCATCTGCAATATTTTAAATTTATCAGAGGTGCTGGTCCTTCATCTGGATTTGCCAGACTATGGATCTCCTGGTGGGTCCTGACAAAATCATCTGGGCTCCACACAGAGCAGTCTGTGGTTGCAACTTGGACCTGGTGCTACTCTGTGTTTCAGAAGCCACTGTTTAAAATGAAGACATGGGTGGTTTCCAAAATAAACTAGAGTGAATATTCTCTAGTTCATCTGGCACATCCTCATTGTTTTTCTAGAGGTTTTGTTAAAATCCTAGTGCCTCCCAAAGAAAGTAAAACAGATGAGAAGAAAGCCCTTCTAAAACCACAGACCTGAGAGCTGCTGAGGCTTGAGATAACAGCCCCTGAAGTCTTGTCCTTCAGGCTTTTTGTCACTAAAACTCTCTTTGAAGCCAGCAGGAGCCAGGACTGAGCCTGGACTCAGCCTCCAGGAATGCGAGCAGCCAGTGGTGCTTGAAGTCAGCCCATGGCTGAATGTGCCCCCCAAACCACAACAGTACCAATTTGACAGCACCAAACAAACACAAACCTGACTTTTTATAGGGTTTTATAGCTTTGTATTTGACCTTACACCTGACTTGGAGCCTCAACAAAGATAATGCAGGTTGGTGCTCTGAGATGTTCTCTTCACCTGCTGTCCTGAGATGCCCTGCAGGACCCCCAGGTGTTGGTAGCTTGTAAACCTACAGAAGTTACTGGATATGAAATAACCCACCAGTGAGTTAAGAGAACATTAAATAACTTTCCTACTCTTTGTGTTCTCCATTACTGATACTCGGTTAATGGTCCTAATGTTTTTAGTCCAGGAATATTAAATGTAGCCTTTCATAATCTTGATCAGCTCCAGTTTTCTACTGAGACATGTTCCTGTGTGCTATTTTTTGCTTCATTTAATTATTTTGGATAAATGCATCAATATTTCTGTTTCCTAATCAATCTTAAAGTAGTTAGAGGAAAGGCAACCTTGCCATACATCCTCAGTAATGTCAGGCTTTGCAAAGGAAGAAAAAAAACATTATGAGAGAAGGTTATTAAAATATTGAGTAAACTTGTTTCTGTTAAAGCTGTAATTGAATTTTTAAAGCCCTGGCCCATTTTAAACACCGAACTTTAGTTTATGGTTTGATAATTCATTTCACTTTCATTTTATAGGTTTTATTTTATAGCTACTAAATATCTATGGGCCATCCCTTGTTCCTTTTCCTTCCAGATTGTGAAATAGAGTATTTAAATGAAGGATTAAAAATAAAAATCATAATGCCAAAATAGATGTGGTATCAATCAGTTCCCAGACAAATGTACTGTATCAAGTGCTTGTTGAGATTCAAGAGTATATTTTTCTGGTCTGCTCAGCTGGGACTGCAGTCAAGTCTTCACAGAGCTGGAGAAGAGGAAACTTTTATTTGTTGTAATGACTATCAAAGCAGAGGAAAAATCTCATTGTTGGTCATAGCAAGCAGCAAAGCTCTAAAAGTCTCCTTAATATTTAAGGTCAGGAGTCCAGTACTGGATCCTGTCTCGAGTACAAGGGAGGATGTGCAGCCATAGTGAGGAGAGGTTTTGGTTACTTCTATGAGTAAAGCATTTAAAATATTTAATTTCACTACCAAAAATTGACTTTTCACTGGAGGATATGAACCGTGTGCCTAAAAGTTGAATTTTCCAGCCTGAATTTTACACAGCTCAACATTAAATTAAGCAGTCACTTCTTTCTTGCACAATCCAGGTAAAATATAGCCACTTGTCCACTGGTAAGTGGCGCTCTGTAGCTTTGGAACACCCCACACTGCAATAAATGTGGTCCATTAAAAAAAAANAAAAAAAAAAAAAAGTATGATGAAACTATGTCTTTGCTCCCTTTTGCACCCTGGGGTGATCATTTCCAATAATAAAGTGAGTATAATGTGATGTGTCCTGTCAAAGTTAAGGAATCTCTTCTTGATCATGCATCTGTAGGTAGAATATTAAGTTGTGGGAACACGATATACAGCCAAATTATCCTGGTGATTTCATGTAAAATGCATGGTGTTTTAGCCGAACCATCATGTCCTGTGAGTGCTTCAAATGCAAAACAGGCTGTTTAGAGAGACTGCCTCAAACTGGCACTGACAAATGATCTATATGCTGCAGAGACCCAGGGCAGTACAAAGACAGGATTTTACTCCTCATCACTCTGCCTGGTAGAAACTCCAGGTAATTTTCAATAATTCTGTGTCCTGCAAGAGGGGACACAGGGCTTTATTTCTCTTTTTCCACTCGGTGCCACTGTAGGTCAGTGGAAGTCTGGGAATGTGTTTAGGCTGGAGGATGGAATAAAACCTTCAGGAGAGTTGCAAAGACAGGTTAATATAGACATCACTAATAACATAGAGAAATCCCTAACAAGTGAAATTAAGAATGCTCCATATTTCCACTGAGCAGTAAAGAAAAGAGAGAGGCTGCAGATCCCTCATTATCCAAGAGGGCAGGGAATTTACTCGGTGTCTGTGTGAAAAAGTGACAATTGGGACACTGCTAGGAAAAGAGGATGAAGATCCAATGTGAAATGAAGCTGAGGATGAGTGTGGTGCTGGGGAAGGCAGAAAGACCCAGTCACTATCCCTGGAACCATGAAAGCCTGGTCCAGCTTGGGAGAGGGTCTCTGAATGCAGTAGTGGCCCAGGCCATTTTCTCTCCTACCAGTCAAAACCCAAGCCCAGAGTTTATAATGAGTTTATAGGAGCACACAAGCTCTGTGTGTCTCTGTACATGCTGGCCTGTAGCAGGAAATCTTCCCATGGTGTGTTGTGTTTTGCCCATCATGGACCACGTGCCCCATGACCTCTGTGTGTGCTGTCTTTACAGATGCTGCTGCTTTGCCCTTTTATTTGGGTGGAAACTGTCTTAAACCCAAGAGATTTTCAAAACATGGGTATGTAGTGTGTTATGGGATGATTTCACCTTTTAGAGGCTCAGTTTGGTGCATTTGGAAAGGCAGGTGAAACAGAGCCCTCATGTCCTTTGGCCTGGAGGGATTAATCCCTGATACAGGAGACCTTCTGGACAAATAATTGGAAGCCTCTTGGCATTAGAGCAAAAATTGGGGAAGACTTGTTATGCTGAGATGGAAAATAAAATTGCTGCTGTATCACAGTATGTACTGGTATAAGTTGGACAGGAATGTGACCATCTCATGGAGGTGTATCCTTTGGCAGATGGGTGCAGCCAACAGGAGTTAAAGGACTTTTATGGGATGTACAGGTGTAACATGCAAAAATTAAGGTAATGTCTCCATTAAAATAATGCTTTACTGCTGTCTAGGAGCTGGATATCTTGGATTATTGCAAAGCTGAATATTTTTACTATCACCTCCTTGTTTAGCTGAACGCAGGGTTGTCTTGCCAGTGCTCACACAAGCTGTCCTTGAAGTCCCATGAAGAAACTCAGGAACATTCCCTTTCCAGGCAGCCCAGTGCTTTTCAATCCTGGTAGCAAATACATAAACTTCTCATGGTATCCATCCTAACTCTTCCTTCACTTTTAGATTCAACCCATAACTCTTATCCTTTCCATTGTGCTCGTGCAAAGCTGAGCTTCCTGTCCCTTTGCAACAACCCTTACAGCAGATAAAGGAGCATTATCCCCATGTTCCCTCAGTTTTTATCAATATTTACATTTGGATCACATTCTTTAGCCTATGGTCACTCTCATGATCTTTGCTGTGTCCCCTTGCTGGTAATGAGGTGTCCAGAAGTGATCATGTTCCTCCTAAGGCCCTGCCCACATGGGATAGGGCTGTGAGGTCACTGGCATGTTTTACAGGCTGTCTTCCTGTTTGCACATCCCAGAATGATGTTTGTCTTCTTCATGAAAGCATGAAATTGTTGACTTATGTTTGGTTTATAATCCATGCTGTTCCCCAGATTCTGTTCTGCAGCACAGCAATGTAACCCAGTTGTTTCCCTTTTTAATGCAACTGTGCACTCCTGCCTAAGCATGGGATTGTGCAGCAGTGCTTCCTGAGTTTCTCCCAAATCTTCTTCATACTGTTTTCCTGGTTTGTGAAGGTCATTTTTGAATTCTCATCCTGTCCTCTTAAGTGCTTATTTGCCCTGACCTGTTGTGGTCCCACCATCATCTGGTGGACACATCTGGTGGCAGAATTTCTGTGAAAACCCCTGGCCTCTGCAATATAGGTGCTTGGAGTAGGTCAGAAATGAAGCTCTGTGCTTCCCAAAATGCACATGTTGCTCCCACAATTTATTCCCTTTCAGGAATCCATGAATATCTTTATCTCTGATTCTTCCTGGTCAGATAAACTACAGAGGCATCTTCTTGAGCATCAGTGTGACCCATGTGGGAACAGAGAGAAAAAAAATCCCTCATGTTTTCAGCAAGTGCATACTGGGAGCACTGACAGGCAGATCACACTGTCTTTAACATTATTTGTGAGCTAGGTAGGCACAAGAGAGATTTGTTACCTCTTCCATCAAATGTAAAAAGCTGGTGGCAAGTATTTTCTGATGAAGAGGAACCTGAGCACTTATGGACTCCTTTGCTGACTGGCAAAGCTTGACAGCAGCTCCCTAAACAGCACTATCCCAGAACAGATGTCAGTGAAATCACTGTGCTTTTTAAACAGAGAGAAAACTGACTTGAGTGTTTTCCCCTCATGCTTTTAAATAAGCTGCTTCCCAACAGTGGTTGAAATGTGGTGGCTTCTCGGAGGTGCTGAGAAGGAGGGGGTTTTGTCTAAATTACTCTTATAAGAAAAAGACAAAATCAGGTCTCTACATTACTTCAGGAAGGTGTCAAAGGAATTTGTAGTTGTCTTGAAGTCAGCACTGTTAATTCTTAGCTAACCACTACTGAAATGAGTTTTTTGGAATTTTGCTGAGTGTGTTTGGCTTGTTTAAATCCTGATCAGGCCAGATAGAAGGCAGCAGTAACAACAAATCAGCAATTTGGTGAACTCTTAGGTGGGCTCTCCCTGGGGTATAAGAAAACTCAGGTCAAACTCTTTCTGCATGATTATGTTTCCTTCCAGCTGGAGGGAAACAGGTCTGGTAGGAGAGATTAAGAGCTTTTGCTAAAGGAGCCAACAATTTGGTGGTCAAGGGAGTTATCTGGAATCTTTCTTGCTAATGTTTCTATGAGATTCTTTGTAAAGATCTGTGATTTGGACTAATGAAAAGTTGGCCTGGAAGTGTTAGAGGCTGGGTTAGATTGGGTTCTGAGCAACCTGATCTCAGGGAAGTTGTCCCTGGCCATGGAAGGAGGGGTTGGAACCAGATGATCTTTAAGATTCCTTCTGATCCAAAGCATCTTACAATTTTATGGAAAGGTGTCTCAAAGTTTTGTACAAGAGGAAATATGTTTCCTGCCTGAGCACATGCAACTGCAACAGAAGGAAACGTGAGCTTCAGGGGTTCAGCACCCTGAAAATAAGGCCTGATGTCTAAATGAAATTAAACTTCAAAAAGGAAAGTAGTTTTCTCGCCCTTTTGGAGCCAAAACAAAGAAGTATTTATTCTATTTGATCAGCTATTCACAAATGATGCCTTTGTATCTTTAAAATAACTGCAAACCAAATTTAAAACTGGGAGCTCTCATCTTTGATGTTATCTGCAGATAAGATAGAGCTTTGAAGCACTAACAGAGGCTAATTGGAACAGAATACCAATACAACTGAAAATTAATGGAAAACACAAGGACTGTTTGGAGCACTGTCATTCTAAACTGGGACTTTTTCTTTTCAAATCCTGCAGAATTTCAGGAAAAAAGTACAATCTTTGGACTGTAGATAAAAGGGGAGAATTGTCTTATTTAATGTACCATGATACTCCAAACACAATCATAAACATTAGTTATTTGCTTTACTGTATTGTATTTTTAAGCATCAAAAGCTTTCCAATATGTAGCAGGTTGAAATGATGTGGAGGAAGGTGTGCCACAGGTGAAATAGTATTAAATTCATGTTTGTATTTGAAACAGGCTCTTTTTTCCCCTGCTTTGTTTTGAGGTTGGCATTGCTTTCCATCCTGAGCTTGAAAATAATTTGTTAAACTTGTCTGAGGTTCAGTTGGCTCCTGGTGAGAGGAGCCAGGGAAGGGAGGAGTGGAAATGTGTTTTATTTTGGGGAAAAACTTTCCTGGGTGCAAGGTCAGGCAGCACTTGGATGTGCTGCTTTGCCCTATGGGCAAGCTCAGACCCTAAACTGGGATTTTCCTTCCCATTTCTGCTGAGGCAGTGGAGGTGAGATGTGCATGTTTGTATCCTCACTCCCAGCAGTGTAAGCAGGCAATGTGCTCTCTAGACTTGTCCAAGAAACCCCCTCAGCAGTAAAAGGAAATTATTCCTGTTGCTTAGCCAAATACTCTGATATTAAGCAATGCCAGAACTGAGGTTGCTCAGGCAACCTTATTTCTACTCCCTCATTCATTAATATACGAGATGATCACATGATTGAAGCAGCTAATTCTTATTTCAGGCTGTATCTTGAGTTCAGACAAGGATTCATGCAAAATCACTCTTCCTGCCATGGAAAGCCTGAGGACAGGGGCTCAGAGTTTTTCAAATAATTCACCTGCTTTGCTGGAAGTGTGAGGAGCAAGCAAGAGGTCTGTGGCCATTCTGAAAAAAAAACCTGTGAAATGTGAATAAAATCTTTGAGGAGAACTGTGGTTCTGTGAGGTCCTGGCATGGAGACCCTCTGTGTTCTTGGGGACAGGACTTCACCCTCTGCTCTCTTACCCAAGGGCAGCCCAGCCTCTGCATCCACAGCCCCATGTGCCCATTTCTCTTACCTCTGGTTCTCACATTAGGCAGAGTCTTTCTGCCCAGACAGGTATCCATGGACTTCTGGGGAGCAGGCAGCTCTTGACCTCTTGTAAAGCACCACCTACCCTTGCCAAAACTGCAATTGAAAATACTGTTGATGTCACTGCCTGCAGGGTTTCAAACCACTCACCATGGCTGCTCTATTTTCACAACTGATTTGCTACCTCAGTAGTCATTAGTCCTTAGTTAATCCAACAGTGACTCTATTTTCTAATATTACCTGGGTGGTAAAACATAGGATTTATACAATTTTGCAAAGGTGTCCTTCTGCTGTGCAGTTTGGATGACAAGCACCCTTAACACTTATTCATCTATGTTTAGTCTTCTTGAAAGCAGATGTGACTTATCTGTAGAAATGAAAAGTTGCACAATATCAGAAGCTTTTGTTTTAATGCCTAGTGCTTTTCCTTCTTGAGAACCTGGAATTTTGCAATCCTGTTAAGTGCCTGTATTCTCTGATAAATATTCTGCGCTGTTGCTGTATTTCAGTTGTTAGGTTTCTCAGGGGAAAAAGGCAGTAAGGAAAGAAAATGAATAAATAAACAGCTCAAAACCTTGAGTGTCCAGAAATATTGCAGTATCTTGATTTGAATAATCGAAAATTGTGACACTCTATTTGGGTACATTTCATCACATTGAAAGCTTTGCATGCAAATCCAAAGCCTGCTATTCCCTCCAAATCCTTGGAATATGTTCATTGCCAATCTTCTATTTTGTTGGTTAAAAAAAAAAAAAAACAAAACAAACAACCAAACAAAACAAACAAAAAAAAACCCAAACAAGCCTACTTTTTATTTACAAATACAGTTACTTTTTATTTAATCCAAATAAATGACCCACCAAATAGAATAGGGGGATTGTATTCCCACGTACTTGCAATGACTAAAAAATCCCTTGATTTTCTTCTATTTCACCACAGAAGCATGAGAGATACCTACATAGGATGCAGCTATTTCAAAATACATTAAGCTGTAGTTCTTTTAGTCTTAGCTGGAAATACTGGCAACCTAAGTTAAAACAGCAACAAGAACCTTACTTCAATACTTTACTGGGAAACTGGACTTAGGAGTTAATGCCATCATCACAAATGAGAGCATTCTAGTGGACTTTTGTTTCTACTTAAATTAAAAAAAAAAAAAAAAAAGCCATGGATCAGCTTAATCTTATTTCTCTCAATATTTGAGTTTGCCAGGAGGGTTTGTTCAAATTACACCTTTGGTCTAGATCTGTTTCTTTCCATGTCTGATTGAAAATGCAAGGGAAATACAGCAGAGAAATTTAAAGAATGAGGGTAAGAGCCTCATTCCCAGCATCTGTAGCCAGGCTTTGGTTCTTCACACAAGTGGCTCTCCATACTCCCCCTCTGCCCAATCCTTTCTTTCACATCCCCATTTCCTTTAATTGGTGCCATGATAGAAAACCCTGCTGACCCAAAGCACTCTGAAGAACCAGGGTCATCCTCAGATATGCTCAAATTCAGGGAAAAGAGCCCCAAGGGTGTTGGTTGGATGGGGCAGTGGCACAGTGGAGCCTGACACAGCCCCCAGAGATGGAATGAGTGACGTGAGTACATTGGGGTGGGGAGCCCCAAAGGCTCTCATTGCCTGGCCCAGCTTGTTTGACAGTACTTAATTTTTAACATGTGGAAATTTCTGAAATATGCATCTTGAAATATCTGCTTAGCTTGCCTAGAAAGCTTTAATAATTAATGGAAATTCAGACTTGAGGTATAGTAATGATTTATATGGGGAGCTGTCTTTACACAATCTGCTCTCAAAGCTTTCTAGAGTATTACTCTTAGTGTCTAATTAACTTCCGAGGAGTGATACTGCTCCTTTCACTACACTGATTGATCAAGGGCTTAACTGCAAGTCATATTTTCCAAGTGATTCCCCAGTGTCTTCTCAGCTCTTATGAGTTCTTGCTGAGGAATAGAACTATCTTGGACACCAAGAGCTACTTTCAAGTTTTCAGATGCTGCATCTTCTACGTCAGGATGTTCCTGTTGCTGTTTAGGCCCTGGAGCCCTCTCAGAAATTTCTAGTCCTTAGATGATCTAAACATTTTTCTTTTCCAATAGTAGCATGTTCCTTTAACTTTTTGAGACTTGATGATAAAGATTTCACTAAAATACACTAAAAATTCAAGTAACTAATAATGGTTTAGAGCTAAGATGTGGTGTTTCAAGTCCCAGCTACCAGCTAAGGGCCTTGAAAAGACAGAGTTTCTCCCTTTTTTAACCATTTGTGTGCTGAGTGATCTACCTAAATCACCTATGGACACCTTAGGAGGATCATAGTAAGTACCATGTCTGTTTTCAGGCTGTTGAGTATTTAATTTGTTTAAATCTGTTGAGTATTTAATTTGTTTAAATTAAAACTCTGTGAGAGTGAAGAGGAAAGCTGACAGGACAATGAACAAGGGAGATCTTGTGAAGTTCAGGGTCTGTTCTTCTGCCAATAAATTTGCTGTCCCAAGAAATACAAAGACTTAGAGAGCCATGGACATGTGACACACAAAATGCAGCATAGCTCTTTTACTGACTCCCTTTTGAAGGAAAGATCAGGTCCCTTCCCAGAATAACTTTCAGGGTCACCAGAGGATGATAGGGAAAAAATATACATTTTCTCAGTAGTTAATTATTTGTTTAAGGTCTGTTTGTCCCACCACTTCCCTGTTCCTTGCTCGTGATCTCAATGGAACTCAGAGTTCTTGGCACAAGTTGCCTTGTTATCCATAACCAATGTGTTTTATAACAACTTTCCTACCCATAGCTACTCTGACATTTGATATTGGCAGCTCATGGTTGGCTGATGCAAACCTTGAGGAGAGGCATTTCCTTCTGGGTCACAGACAGGTTGCCCTGACCCCAGATCACACCCCTGAAACTCCTTTTCAAATATACCAGGTTCTACAATCTGCTGCTTTCTTCACCATTTCCCTCCTCAGTTATGGTGAAAAATCTTGTCCAGTGTAGGTTGTTCCTACAGCAGTTCTGGGTGTGCCATGTGTTGTTCCCAGGATAATTTTTAAAAAATCTGTTTTATCTTTTGTTAAATCCTTTTCAAAAAGTCCATCCCTTCAGCTTGCAGCCGAGGGCTGTGGAGTGATGGAACTGGCTGCAGAGTCTGTGTGCTGAGGCTCATCTATAGCTGAAAGCCACCAGCTTGAGAGGATCTACATTCTTGAGATCCAAATATTCCTCTGGTAGGATTAATGGCCCCACCTCTTAAGAAATTAGCTATACCTCCATTTCCTCTTTCCATCCAAACAGCATTTCTGGTACTAATAACAGCAGCCAGAGCAAAAGAGGAGATAAAAGCTCTGGTGGCAGAGTTCCATGTGTGAAGGAAGGTGTCATAAAGTCTTGGAGGGCTTATCAAAATTTTGTACCAAAACTAATGACTGGCTTTGTCATTTAAATCACTACAGAACCTCAATGTATTTATTGGGGAATGTCATCAGAGAAAAGCAAATCTGAGAGCCCTACACTGGAACTTCTTAGAGTATTTGATTTCTCTGGAGCTAGAATGAGGATACTTAGTGCATCTTCATAAGTTACAAGCAGAGGCTGATAACTGAATTCAGGCACTTCAGGGATTTTTTTTTTTCTCTTCCTTATGTGGAATTATGTTCAATTTTCAGCTCATTCTGTTCAGGTGTGAGTGAGTTTGGGAGCTGCTTTGACAAATGCCTTATGCTGGAATTCCCCAAGGAGAGTTACATAGGGATAGATGCACAAGGTTGGTCCAGCATTTCTTCCAAACTGAAACATTAGGACTTGATGCAAATGATATTAGAGATACTATGATCTTGCTTCAACTGGATTCTGATCTACTTTATCAATAGGAGGGAATGCACATAAAGCCTCTAATGAAGAAGTGAGCAACAGGAAAATGTGACACTGGGATTGTCTAGTGCTTTTTGTTGGCCTAGTAGTGGTCCTAAAGAAGGATAAACCTAGGGTTAAATTTTCTGCTGGCTTTGTAAATCTAGTCTCTTGTGAAAATCTCACCCTAAATCAGTTACAGAATTAGTGAAATGTACTCAATTATTGTAGGTATGGTTCTTATATGTCATGTCCTAGCAGCATTGGAAGAAACCTTTTAAATATCTATATCCTAAACCAAAAGTTTCCAAAATATGGCAGGGCAGAAATACCAAATAGGCACTCAGTTTGGTACATCCCTGTTTCTTCTTCTGGTGCTGTCTCCAGCATCTGAGCAAATACTGATAAAAAATTTGTGATCTTTGTGTTGATATAAGTGGGGTTTGGGTAACAATAAATGTTAATTCCTGTAAGAAACTGATGTCTTGACAAAAATACCTGTATCTCCTACTAAGATGTCTTGTTTATCAGCCTGCCTCCCTCGTGGTACAGGAGAGAACATCCTTGGCTTAAAAACAAAAAGGTGGGTGGAAAACCCTTGCAAATGAAGGCACACTGTTGTCTTAGTGCACTTGTGAATCACTTTGAAAAGCTCGCATTCCTATTACAGCAATTTTAATAACAAAACACATTGCCCAGACAGCCTGATGTTAAATGTGTGCAGCTCTTTAGAGAGGAAGGGCTGCAGACAGCAGCATTTAAATTGTGGGGCTTCTTCAGGGTGAAGCTGCACAAGAGCTGATCAGTAAAGCAAGAAATCACTGCTGTAGAGTGTGCAAGGGAAGGAGGTAATAAGGATGCTGCTACCTGAGGAAAAGGGCAAGTCCTCTCACAGATAAAGGAAGAGAGAGCTGTAAGAGGAGAAAACCATGTAAGGAAAGATTAGAATTTTTTAAAATGTGGGAAATTGTTTAACATTGAAGTTGTATCTCAAGCCAGTCCTGTCTCTCCCAAGACCACTGCACGTTTGTAACCTCAACTTTGCAGACCACACTGTTTCTCCTAGATAACAGGGATATGCAGATAGTAGGAGGCACAAAAATAAATTAGAAAAGGATTTCTTTAATGCTTCTAATAATGTATTTGGACATGATTATCATAATGAATCTTGTAAAAGGAATTTACTGTTTCCCCTTTTATATGATGTATTTCTGACCTTCACCCGCTTGATATGCGATTCCTATTCAGCGAAGGTGCCCATAATAGAGGGGCAAGAAGGATGATCAGAGTTCAAACAATAGGGTAAGAAATGCAGAGTAGTGGGAAAAAGCTTCCATTTTCCCATAAGCTGGGGCATAGAAGATACTGCAGCCTCAGCTCTACAGTATCTTATGAACAAACAAATTATGCATGAGTTTGCTCAGGGGACTACTCAGCTACTCAACAATAATGGGTAATTGCCCTCACAAACTTATCCTCATATCACTCATACACACCAACACTTACACTGAAAAGAAAAGACACGAAGAACAAATTTCAATATAAAACACATTATTATTATGAAAATGACACATTTCCATTTAACCCTTTTCTAACAAAAAGAACTTGCTGCGTTTCAAAGGAAATGGGGCTGGGGAATTTTAAACGTTAGTCTCAGTATTTTCCCTTGGAAGGCACACTCAAGATTGTTTTACTTGGCACATTCTGTACTCTTCATTGTAGCAAAGGCTTGCGGGTATCTAATGACACAATCACAGAATGCCATAGAAATTTGGAACAAAATCCCCATCTTCAATACAATTCAGCAGATTCACGCCATATGGAAATCCTGCTGTTTAATGTAACACCATTAAAAGCCACATATTGCTAAATTCATCTCTCAAAGATTTTTGCAAAAGTTGCAGGAACAATATTATTTCTGAGTTTTTAACCTTTATTCAGCCTCCAGCATTCTTAGGAGTCAAACGTGTGTTTCATAACTGGAAATCCAACTACTTCATATGCTGGTGATATTTTGATTTCTCAAACATACATAGTAGTAGAATGGTCTTGTCTCCTTCATAAAGAACTAGTAAGTTACAACTTGATCAATAACTGGGAAAGAGATGAACCATAGCTAGTGCTCAGGGTCCTAAAATATGGATTAATTTAAATTTATTCTCTACATCTTCACGCTGAGCATCTTATTCATTGCTTTTCTTTGTCATATACTTTCAGTTCTAAGTGGCAAGTTCCCTGGGTCTGAGATTGTGTGTTAACATTTTGAATTGCAAAGTTCTTTGGTATTTCTGGACTGCAAAGGAAATCATTGATAAAGCTATTTGCTGCACAGCCACTCATATGCATTTTCAGTCCATCCCTTTAGGAAAATCTTCTACTGAAGGCACTGCTAAGGACATGGAATTTCAGGTGGTTCTGGCTGCTATGTAGGTGCTTTACCACAGTTTAACCCAACGTTTTCAATGCCTGCATAGATCTCAGCTCTTCTTACTGGGCTGCTCATCAGTGCAAGGATTTCCCAGTCTTATCTGCTTGCAGGAATTGCATCAGAAAGGATACAGAGAATGATAAAGAATCCACCCCATTTTACAGGGTGCTTTCCCAAAATCCTGCTGAAATCTGAAGCAATGTTTCTACCCAATGTGAGATTGTGACTAGAGAGACATCATGAGAATGGAGTGTGGTGCAGTTTGCCATGTTAAAAGGAGTGTCTTTAAACTCAGAAGTACCTTGTGTAAGATGTGTGCACCAGGGATATCAGAGGCACCTGGGAAGAGTCCTACAGGAGCTGTAAGCTGGCCTTTCAGTCTGAACCTATTCCAGATGTATCCACCTCTTTTTCCATGTCTAAATCTGGGGTAGGGATCATCACAAGAGTCAGCATCTCCAGGAGTGGCAGTTTCAGCCACACTCCCAAAGAGCCAACATTTCCAGATGCTGAGCCCTCCTGAACATATGGTGATCTCAGGTGTCCAGAGAGGGGTCAACATCTTTCTGAAAATATTATTTAGGGAGGATCCAAAATCTCTTCCAAGTCAGCAAGAATAATGGCAGGTGACTAAGAGCCTGAGAGGTCTTGCAGATACTTCTGTTATTTATATAATTGTGTAAGGCACAAGCAGAGACGAGCTGGGTCCAACACCTCCAGGAGATGACAGAGGAGTTTAGAGAGGAGGAGTAAGTGGACCTAAGCTAGGAAGAGAGAGGAAACATGGATAGCTGTCTGTCTTTTGTCTGCAAATTCATGGTTTACAAGAATGTTGCTCTTGATCTAGGTGGCCAAACTTCTGGTAAGTTTTCATAAGTAGTTGGCAGCCCTGTAAGTCCAAGATTTCCACTCCAGAATTGCAACAAGATAATTACTCTTGTTTTGTCAATGCAAGCAAAACAGGCTTTACATCTCTTTAGGGAAAACTAGCAGAGCAGCGAAGAGTTATAAAGGAAGGAATAGCTCTTTTAATAAGATCAAAACACACCGAGTAAGAAATCACCTGGGTAGAGAGAAGCACCAGTCCTAGGAACACTCCCAGATTTTGGCTGGTGCATTTCTAGCAAGTAACGATGTGTCTCTGTAGTGGGAGGCAGTGAAGCTGCATTTGAGGGCTGTGATGACATTTGTATGTCCCTAATATATTTCTGAGTTAGGACAGAGTGCCTGTGTGTATGTCTCTCATTTTTTTCCTAGTAGATATGCAGAGATTTAAACAGGTGAAAATGTGTCCACAAAGGACCATAAAGAAGAAAAGGAGTTATAAGGTAATGCAGCAAGAGCGCTGGTGCATGGTTATTGAAAGTAAAAATGGTTAACATGTGGAAAGAGGTGCATAAATGCCTGCAAGCCACTTTTTCAAATGTCTTTCCCTGTTGCTCTCAGCAATATCACTGAATGTGATCAAATCGTTTTTCCGCTCCTTTGGCAGAGTACCTTCCCCAAGTTAACAGCCACCTTAAAAAGAGGGCACGGGGGCCACAGCAGATAATGCACGTTCTGTTGTGTGATTCTCAAATGCTGTTAGGGCTCTTCATGTGGGAGATTAAAGCCACTCACCACTGGTTTGCCCCTGCTCCCACTGGTGTTGGTGTGAGCTCCCCAGGGGCTGTGCACAGCTCCCAGCCCTGCTCCTGTGGAGGCTGCAGGATGAGGCCCTTGGCTGCAGGTTTGGGAGCACTCAGTCTGCATCAGATCCCCATGTGTAGGCATTGGTATAGTTTTAATTTATTTTTAAGAACACAAAAAATCCAT
This sequence comes from Chaetops frenatus, assembly GCA_013400775.1. NCBI lineage: Eukaryota > Metazoa > Chordata > Aves > Passeriformes > Picathartidae > Chaetops > Chaetops frenatus. The sequence continues at coordinate 91,117 of VZTR01023288.1, read as the reverse complement.
GATTTAAATATTGTGAAATCCTGTATATATTTTGGCTCAGTCAGTCATATGCCTGTTTACTCACAGATTCCCCAAAATCTGCATTTCCTCAGGCATTCATGTCTTTCAGATTCTTTATGCTGCTTTTTCTGCCTCAGTTATTTCTTAACACCCTGCTGCCTGCTTTCCCTTTGATCCAGCAGAATGTGGGCTTTCTGGTAAGGCTTTATTCTGTCACACACAGTCAAGTGGCCACTGCTTGATCCCTTCACTGAACAGTCAACAGCTTTTTGTCAAGGTGGGAAACACCTTTCTGCCCCCTGCCTGCCTCCATCCTTCTCTGTGCAAAAATGAATTAATAAATCTAATTGTGAGCAACATCATTACAAGATGAGGAACAACAAAGGAGCCCTGCTGGGGGACCTGGCTACAGCTGAGCAATGTCTGCTGTGTTCTCCCAGGAGCAGGGCCAGGGCCTTTTCACATTCTGGACAGAAGCTGTTTAACTGAAATATGTGTTTAAATTTAAAAGGAGATTGTGAAACATCTCCCTCCTTGGGTCTTCATGTAGGGCAGATATAGGGTGCTGGATACCGAAAGGGTTAATTTTGGGATGTGTATTGTTTGGAAGTACCAGACCCAGGAGCACAGGTAGATTGATGAAGGATTGGATTTCCCTTCTGGGGAACAGGCACCCACCTCCCTACCTGGGTCTCAGTCTCTTTGCACCTCAATTTCCTCACTGTGAAAGGGGATTGCCTCTTTCTTTCCTTTCTCTCCAGAGGTGCCATCCTAGGGGTGGGACCATGTGCTTGTGCTGCACCCCATGTAATGAGATTCTGCTTTGGGTTGGTACATCTTGATGTTAATAAATTAAATTAAGGTTGAATGCTTTTGTTTCCCTGGGCAACGTGAGCCTCAGGAACAAGCACACCTGCAAACTTAGTAAATGTGGTCTTTGCTGTCATTGAGAAATCTGTCATTGAATTCCCCTTTCCCTTTCTTAATATAAAGAGTTTTCTTTTAGAAAAAGTTTAGGGTACTTGGCTTATCAAAGAGTTTGCAATCCTGATTAGAAAATCTATTTAACCTGGTGTCAATTGGCCTCCTTGATGTGAAAATACACCCAAATCCTGGGAGAGAGGGCAGGCAGTGCCCCAGTCAAGCTTTCCCCAAGAATAACTTGTTTTAGGAAGCAGCAAAGGAAAGCAAAGGCATGCCAAACAGTCAAAAAATGAAGGGAACGTCTCAGTGGAGCATTGAAGGGAATAGATGTTCATGATGGTGATGAGATTTTGTTTTAATCATAGTGATAAACCTTTTAATTTTGGTGTGCAGTAACAGCGGCTTTAAAAATGAAATAAAGGATTTGTGACTAGCGAGAGTCCTTGGTGTTGCTTCCAGAGCATTGCTTGGGCTGTTATTAAAGCCCTGCCAGTGGTTTCAAGTGGAACAGCTAATGTTTCAAGTGTTCATAAATAATTGTTTAATGTTCCAAGCACTTTAGGAGCAGATTTTAAAAACTAGGCTTGCACTGATTATTTCCACTACTGTAAAAACATTCTTTCAACAGTAGCTTGGCTGCTGCCTATAAAAAGGAGAAAAGAAAACAACCACTGTCCTTTGTGAGCTGATAGAGGGATGCACACAATGATGGACCTATAAAATCACCTGTAACTAGTACATACACCAGTACATACAAAATAAGCCGAAATTTGGAATAACTTTGTGATGTTGCAAGACCAGGGCCACATCCATGGCTGGTATTTGAGGGGTGATGATGGCCCATCTCTGCAGGTGCAGGAAGGGTGTGGGTTTCCTTCCCTGTGATCCCAGAGAAGTTGTAAATGCCTCAATTTACCCATCCTTACACTTTAAATCGGGGTAGATGTGGGATCTTGTTATTCCCAAAAAACCTTTAGTGACTTCAAACACAACCCAAGCAGAAGGAAGGACTGGGCTTGGTCAATTAAGAAAAAATGATGTGACAGAGCCACAGGGCCAGAAACCTGGGGAGGAGGAAGCTTGGGAAAAGGTGGGAGCTTTTTACTGAGGTTGTGCCCAAACCAGGGCAGCTCATCAAGGGGCATATCCTGGCCCTCCTCTGCTTCCCTGGCTGCAGGGGTGAGGAAGGGGAGCAAGATCTGGCCTTGGAGAACAGGAGATCCAGCAGCATCCCTGCTGTCACTCCCATGCTCTCCAGATTTGACAGCTGGAGGGAATTGTGGTCATGAGGGAGTAAAATGTCCAACTTAAAGTGAACATTTTGGTCGTCTTTACGCTCTTAATTAATTCAAGATTTTTTTAGAAAAAAAAACTTTTTTACTTATTTTCTTTTCAAGCTGGAGGGAAGAGTAAGGAATTTTCATAAGCAATTATCCTATTAGAGTGAAATAGGTTGAAATATACATTGGCTCCTAACTATGCTGAATATTCCCAGTAGTTTAGAGCCTTTCAGCTTGATCCCTGTAACTTCCTGGGAGTAGTCTGAATGCCTTTGCCTAAGACAGAGGATATTTTTGTGTTATTTTGCTGTTGTGTATGTCACATTTCTGATGGCTGAAATACTGTTTCAAACATGTTTTTTCCTTAAAAAAGGAAATATATCCCTAAAAGGATCCAAGCACTTATAAATATATATGCACAGCCAAATTTTAAGGAATTAGAAATTTTTATTTAGTAAGAAGGATTAAGAAATGTTGTGTTTATGTATATTTGATATATATATATATAGTAATTTATAAATATCTATAGAAGACATCCATGTGTAAGCTCGTGCAGAATAGTCATAGAAGCCTCAAGCTTTCCATGAATGAATGTTTTCAAGATTGAGCCCTAGGTCTTAGCCCTCCTGCGAGGATTTAGCTACCAGTTCTTCCACTACAAAAACACATTCCCCTTTGTTTGCTGTTATAATTTGAAGATAAAAAGCACGACTTTATTCCTGCTGTTCATTAGAACGAGACCACGCGATAAGACTGGGAGCTTGTCCAAACACCAGTTACCACTCTGATGGTCACTTTTTCAGGATTCTTAATTTTTTTTTTCCTCTAGTAAACATGTCTTTTAAAAATCTCACCAGTTATCTGGGCAGTGCAGTGCCTTTTCTTCAGGTGGAGAGAGCTGGGTGAGGAAGCAGCGAGCTGCCCTGCCAGGGATGCGCGTGTCGGGAAGGGAGGGGAGGGGAGGGGAGGGAAAAACTGGAGAGGGGGATAGGGGAAAAAAAGGGTTTGGAGGCCAATAGTTTGATCTGAGGAATACCTGGAGCCAGTATCCCTGCTCGGCTGGGATTATTCCTGCTTGGCTGCCCTCTGCCGGCATCGCCGAACGGTGCAAAGCGGGGAAGCGGCTCCGCGCCCCGCGCAGCGCCCCGGGGGCGGCCGCGGTAACTGCGCGTAAAAAATGACCTAAACACCCCATGGATCAAAGGAAACAATCACCCCGAATGGTTGACCAGAAAACAACTAGTTGTTACTGAGCGGGAGGATTGTTCTAATTAATCCAAAAGATATCCCCGCTGCTAAATGAGGTGAGGAAAGAGCGCAAGGACAGATTTAACTCCGGAGCCGAATACAGCTGAGGCAAGGGGGCAGTTTATGACTCAACACTGTAGAATTTCTGCTTGTAAATGGGATTGCTAAAATTTTTTTTTTTTCCCCCAGCCGCAATTTTCCTAACTTGCAAATGAATCTGAAATATCTAGAAATAATAGTGTCTGTCGGGTAAAATGAATGCGGGTTTTTCTTCTTTAGGGTTTTATTTTTAACTGTCTCTAGTAAAAGTGCGTTAGTCATATTTATCTCACTCATGAAAGAGCCCCTTTCTGTAGAACTCGTTTTGAATTTAACCCCTTTAGGGTTATCTACAGTGTCAGCACATTGTCTGCTTTGGGACATCACTGTCTGCCCCTAATTCTTCATGGGTGTTTTACTGACATTTGGGAGGCCATCCGGTGTTAAGAAAAGGCAGAATATCACCACTGTCCTCTCTGTGGTCAAGCAGCCTTATCAATGCGTGGGGAAAATAAAGGGAGGGAGGGAATGCTGCTTTCTCCTCCTTTCTCCAGCGTTTCCTTTCCACTCCTCACCATTACCATTTCCTCTTAGATTTCCCACTTTAAAAGATGGACAATCATTACCTGTGACCCTTAAATATCTTATTCTCTGCTACACTTACACAGAGAAGATTATTAAATCTGCAGATAGAATTAGAAACCAAACTAAATTCTTTTGTATTGATATAATCATGGGGGTTATTTTAAATGTGATGAATATAGCCCAAGAGCAGAGAACGTCCAGGATGTCTAAAAGGCAGGTACTGTAGAAGTATTTATGAAAAAAATCTGTGTGCTCTTAAGATGTCATGCATAATCTGCACTGTGTGTCTCTTCAGTGTCACAAGCACATTTACATAGATTGTCATGAATTTCAAATTGCACCTCAAATCAATGCCAGAGTAAAATTACCTTGGAGCACAATGCAGCCCTCCTTTAAGAGTTACTGATCCAGGTCCCGCTCCGTTGGGAGGCAGTGCTGGCCCTGCAGTGACACTCACAGCTCGCTGCCAACGTCAGGTGCCCCAACACATTCCTAGCATCTCCATGGGACCGAGTGCCACCAGATTCTGGTGCAACCTCACACACTCCACAGAACACCAAGAGTGAAAATCGTGTATTACAAGTGCGGAGTGCAGCCATCGCCGGAGCTGATGCCAGCGGTGTCTCCAAAGGGTGCCATGTGCATGCTCAGGGCTCTGCTTTGACAAACCATTTGTAAACACCCCACGAGGACTTTGCTCCAACAGGTATGAGAGCTCTGATCAAGCATTTTCCCAGTGCTGTAATGCTGTTACAGTCATCTAATTGCAGATGCCTCAGCTGTGGGGAAAGATGCCTTAAGTTCTCTGGTTCAGTCTGACCATAAAAGGCTAAATACAGCCTTGCTCCAGCTCCATTGATTGCCCACTCTCAGATGGGATTCAGGCTTAGGCAGCAAGTCCTTCTGGTTGTGGGGAGACAATAGGAACTGGAGATTTTACAAGGACCAACCAGCTCAGGGTGACACCGCTTGGTAGGAACAGCTGGGTCATCTGATCCCAGGCTTCTTGCCATGTCCTGGGGCATGTTGCGTCTTTCCAGAGAGGATAAATGCTTCCACTCTGCCCAGAAACAGTATTTATCTGGTGCAATGAGTTCATTTCTGGAGTTAGACCATATGGCTGAAGCAGTTTCTCATGGCAGATCACCAGTGCTGTAAATCATGGTGAATCCCGTATTTTTGCCACGGGTCTCTCAGCTGCAGGCCACCCTTCTACTCTCCAAATCCCTGTATCCAGAAGCAGGCTTCCAGCAAGCCTGTCCATTCAGTCCCGAGGCTGGAATTACCACATGAGGCCAGGGCAGGATGCTCCTTGTCTGCTCCGACTGCTTGGGTACCCAGTGGGAAGGGAAGGGAAGGGAAAGTGTATGGGCCGATGGCAGCACAGCAATGAGACATGTAAATGCCAGCAGTGCTTTTTAGCATTTCCCAAGCAAGAGAATGGGCCAGCAGATACGTGGTGGAGCCTCGCCAAGCATGTAGGGGGACATGTTGTTAACTTGCTGGTGGCTGCTGTAGCCAAGAAACCGAGTAGCCATGTAGGGACTGCGGCGGGCGGGAGAGAGAGAGAGAGAGAAGAGCACATGTAGAAATAAGGCTTCTCACTCAACAAATTCTGCTGTTTGCATGCAGGAAAAGAGGTATTTTTGCAAGCAGGGACTTAGGAACAAGATGAAATCTTCCCACTTTTATCAGCAAGCACATGGTGAAAGGCTCAAATTCTGGTGCAAATTACCATGAAAATAACTGAACACAGAGAGAAAATTTGGAATTGCAAATATGGGGAAGCCATGGATTTGTGGACTGACAAGATGGAAAAGACATTCATTCTAAAGGCTTTGAGGTGTAATTTAATCTTCTGGGTGCTATCCTCCCTTCATGGATTTGCTGCAGGTTGAGACATCTCCACTAACAAAGACAATAGGTATTTTATGTACATAGAAAACACAAATATCCCAGGCACTTGGGACATCTAACCAAGTATGGAAACCCTGCCCAGGACTGGGGCGAGCTGTCCTGTGAACGTTCTCCTGGAGATCAGCCCTCTGTGTACTTAACTGCTTACCTGAAACGATGGAGAATTTATTTTTCTTTTCCAATCCCACTCTAAAAATGCAGGGAGCTGGAAGTGAGTGCTTTGTTCCATCCTAAGGTAGCCACAGTTTGGTGGTAGGTGAAGTAATGACTAAATATAGTCACTAAAGTGCCTTTGGATAGTTCTGGAGAATAACTGCTGTATAAATTTAAGGTATTATTATTAAGGTATTATTATCCCAAGTTTGCTGCAAGTTAGAACGAGACTGCAAGAATTACCTTGGAGCAGCTAACACTGGCACAGTTGCAGAGTTTAAAGTTCTCTTTCTGTCAATATTGTGTTAATTTTATCTGGTGCTTTTGATTAAACAAACTAACCTGGAACAATTTCAGTAACTGATTTGCTAAATAGAAAAGGCACTAATAAGTGAACTTCAGGTTGCACCCCCCTGGCATCCAGAGAAAGGAAAATCCTTTATGAGCAAATCAGATGTGGTCACACTGAGTCCTAAACACTACTCAGCTACCATCATGCTGATTTAATCAATCCACACGAGGTAAAAGAGGTAGAAAGTGGAGAATAATACCTCTGATGATGAGATATTTTAATGAAATGCATTGGGATAATTTAGTAGGGAATGAAAGTACTATGGATAAAAGCGAGTCAGAAAGCATGAAAAAACACTGAACAGATCAGAACATGTATAATATCAAACAGAGGTTGAACATCCCAAATCTGTGCTTCACAGGTCAGGGGATGAATTGGAGGTGAATTTGGCTGTGAGCCAGTGGGGTCAGGGAGGAGCTGGTGCAGGAGTTAAATGATGGCTGTAGCCTGGGAATCAGTGGGAATAAGTCTTTTGGGATTCTGCAGTTGCTGCATCTTGCTGTTTCATTAGAAATCGTGCAGGGAGAGCACCTGGAGTGGGGAGATGTGAGGAGCTGGTGTCCTGTGAGTGTGAGCCCACAGACTTGTACTGCTGGCTGTCAAACAGGGCCCTCAGTGCCTTCATAAGAACCACCATGGACTGAGCTAAAACAGGCAGCTTTGCAAACTAAGGGTAGAGAAGATAAAAAAGCAGATTGCCTGGGCTCTGTGGCCCTGCAGAGCCCTCCTGCATGAGGATCTTCCTGCATGTATGATCCTATCAGTGTGAGGAATGCAGGGGGGTGTTGATGCTCACGGAGTGACCTGAAGGTAGAGAAGCTCACTGCAGTTTGCTCCTCAGCCTTTTGTCCATAAGACTGGCTTGAGACAGGTGTTTGGAACATAAAGAGCCAGCCAAGATACATGGTCAGATAATAAGATTCCAAGCAGAATTTGGGAAAAATCCCCATGCGAGTCTGAGAACTTTGGGTGCTGGAAGGCACAAGAGATTCTACTTAACCTGGTATGCAATGTTGGTTATGTTGTAATTGTCCCATCCTTCCCGTACCATCAGATGTGCTGTTTACAGCTGCAAACAGGAACTTGTAAAAAGACAAAAACAAACAAATGAAAGACAAAATTACAATCTAGAGAATTAAAACATATGCTTCTCTATATGGGTTTTTTATGTGGGCTTAACAAATTACAAAGCAGGAAAACCAAGGGGCAAATCTTGAACGGATGTTGCATTCCCATACCTTGATTATCCATCTGGAGATTGGGTCCATAGTTTTTCTGAAGCAGCTTTATTTTTTTTTTTTCTCAGAATGCATAGAAGGAGCAGATCTTTTGAGTAGGAAGGTGCCATTTTTACACAGTCACTGTTCAGACCATAGCCACACTTGAAGCCAAAAATAGAAAATATATTTTAGAACTTGTTAAATTAAAGAAGAAAAAAAAAAAAGAGAGAGAGGAAAGAAAAGCCTCCAGCAGAACTTTGCATTCTCTGACTTTTCAGACTTTCAGGTCTGCTCTCCTGATTACACATTTTCTAGCTGATGACATGCCATCAGCTAAAGATGGATTTTAAACACAAGTCATGTCAAAAGTTTCATTTAACCTCTTCAATATAACAAGCTGCTGATGGTTTACATTTCTGACAGTAGAGGTAAATTAATCTCTGATGGATGTTTGGAAGGGGGAGAGAAGATTTGCAAAGAAGGAAGAAGTAAGATGGTAACTGGTAAAGGCAGTGGACATCTTCTGGAATGTAGTGAGTGGTGGGTGGGATGTGGGTGTGGTGATATTTCTAGATCTGCATCTATATAAGTATAGATGCATCACACTTGCTATGTGTATGTATGTGTGGTTTTTAAATAAAAATAGGTTTCCATTATACTGTGCAAGTCTGACATTTGATGAGGTAGAATATTTCCAGATGGGTTGGATTTTGGAGAATAGGGAGTAGGTTATGATTTGTCTAATGAAATGTTAATTTTTTGGCAGTCAGAGGAGTTTAGGGTAAATCAGTTAAACCCAAAGATGATTAAAAAGGGATTTGTGAAAGTTTGGAGTAGTAATTAGTATTAATTGAGGCCATGATTGTTTTATATGGTAAAGGTAGTATGCACGTGTAGTTGGACAACAAAAAGAAAGCCAGGCTCATCTTCCTTCTTTCTGGGGGTTGTAAAAGTTTGGGAGGGAGTTCTTGTTAGTAAGTAATCCCAAGAGGCATAACACAGTGAAACCTTGACACAAGGAAATTCAGCCAGGAGACAGTTGATTTCTCAGCTGGGAGGTACTTCAGGAAGAGATGGCATCTTGCTGTCTCCACCAGGACTTGGTAATAATTCTCACTATTCATGAACAGATGTCTTTGGTTGGATTCCCTAGGTGCATTTGAATTCATTAAAGGATCTAGGGAATCAAGATATTAATTCTAAATTATTACATATTATAGATTTTATTTTCTGGAAGAATGGGAACATGGCAAAGAAAAGAAGAGGTTGTAGCAGAAGTGGTAAATGATGTCGAGATGGCATAATTACAGAATCCTATTATGCCACTCTAGGCTATATTGTGTCTTTTTTTGTTGTTTTAGCAGTGGCTATCTGAAATAGAGTGACTTTTAAATTCGTGTGCTGTGAGACCACAGAGGAGATGTTCATAAGTGATATTTGTCCTGTTATTCAACTGGAATAAAGTATTAGAGCCCTGTTGAAATCAGTGAGGAGGCCAATTTACAGCAGATGAGGATGTGAGCAACGAACCTAAAGCATTATGTAATTCCAAGCTCAGCTATTTCATATCTAACAAGTAAGGACTGAGTTAAAGGGCCATTAGGTCTGTGTCATGTAGTTATTCTCACTGATCAGTACTTTTTTTACTGGGACACTGGAGGATTGATAAAAATACCCTGCTGATGGAAATTGTACATGTTAAGAGCAGCCTGCAATCCTTCCTTTCCCAGGCCAGCTACTTTAGAAAACTTTAGAGATGATATTTTGAAACCAAACACCCAAAAGCTTTTCAAATCTTCATGACTAAAACTATATTCCATTACTTAGTTGCATTAACAGATGTGATTTTTGTCAATGGGAACTTGGCAGAATGACAAATTTCATCAGTTAATATTTGTAAATTGCTTTGAGATCCACTGATGGAAGGAAACCTGGACTGAGAATAAGAAATGCCAACTGCTGAAGTTTGTTTGCTGAATTTTACATCTTTGAATCTATATTTATAGGATTTCTTAACATCTCTTTAATTATCCCCTTCCAATTTTATTCCTCTTTATTTCTTCCCCATTTCCTGTGTACAGATTGTTCTTTAGTCATTTTTTTGTTCACCCAAGGCTTTTTAACACAAAGAAGGACCAGGTCACTTCAACTGGTCTTACAGGTGGGCTCAGTTGGAGTTTGCTACCTACTCTGCCTCTTTCTAAAGACAATTTAACCCATTATGTCAAACACCCAGGACATGCATCGGGCTCAATATTAAAATATTGATATGAAAATACCACACAGTGCCCTATTTCAGAGTCCAGCTCGAAGGACTGTGGGTGTTTTTCCAGTTAGTTTATAATTTCTCTGCTTTGATTTTATTTTCCTTATTCTCCTATTTCCATTTTCTCACAATGGAATTATATGAAGAGAATCCTGGGCAAATGGCATTGCCAGTGAGAGGGTCTGAGAATGATGTGGGTGATGAGCTGTCCTGGTCTGCCCATCTGCCCTAGTGATGGCTGCTCAAGCTGCATCACGTCTTGCAAAGACACTTTGATCATCCTCTTTTGATGAATTCATCAGCATGGTCGTGACTACCTCCATCAGAAAAACCTTCAAGGGTGCATTTCTTCTACTTGCACTTGAAAAATTTCAAACTGGACACGTTTTCTTACTACATATGAATATTATTAGTAACATTAGTTACTAAATATCTTAAATAAAAATAGTTATTGCAGCACAAGACTTTTATATTAAATATTTTTGGTGTTTTCTTTGCACAGGCTGCGGAAATGTGGAATTTTAAAACATATATTTAGCCTGGACAGGCATCTCTTCCAAAGTTGGTGTATATTTTATTTTCCCCCAGCACTAGTGAAACATATGTTCCATGCCAGTCCTGATAATGTTTTTCAGTGGTATTCATCTGTGATATTTGTAGTGAGTTTCCTGGTGCAATTGTAATTCAGAAGTTGTCTGTAGCCCTGTGATATGTGCATAATTGTCCCTGTCCACTGCAACCACCAGCACCTCTTGTCAGCAGGATTGATGGTAATGTTTTGGTTCCTTTTTTTGATAATTAATTGCTGTTCCTTCCAACAACAGGGGACTCAAGCAGAGCTTTTGTTGTTCTAAATTTGAAATCTTGAGTCTGTGGAGATGTTTCCAGGAGGTATTTTCTCTGGTTCAACATACACTGCAACCACAGGTGTTGTATCATCAAAGAAAGAACCCATATGCTAATATAGAAATAACAGGCCTGTTTATTGTTGCAGTGCATCACCATCAAAGCAAACAACAACAACCACCTGTCTTTAGCTGTATAATTAAACTGATGGGTCTTTATTCTGTGTTAAATGATATGATAATGTATGGAGAATAAGAAGAATCATCCTTTTAAACTTTTGAGATATTTGCAGCACTGTTGAAAAGTGGTTTTTAAAATAGTTTGGTTGTTGTTTTTTGGGGGTTTTTTGTTTTAATTTTTTTTAACAAATCTGTTTCTACTAAAATGTTTTTCCTGGTGTAGTTATGCTTCACTTAGCACTTTTTTCCATGCTGGAAATTCATTTTTTCCATAGCTCTGAATGACCACCTGTTCTGGTATCTTTTTCTATGAGGTCTTCAGTGATCCATCTTGTCTCATTTTTATCACCTTTTTACTTTATCTCTCTCAAGGGACTATTTTTTGTTTTTCTCTGCAATCAAAGGCAAGCTCAATCCCAAAGATGATCCATATCTTGACTGGCTATCATAGCACAAGCTTTTCTTCTTCTCTGTCACACCAAGAGGTGCAGCACTGGTGGTTCCATTCTGCACACAACAAAAATCTGTTGATTCTTTTAATACCAGCTCAACACAGATGTTCCCCCCTGCCAAGTGCTAGCAAACACATCAGGATCTGAATATTGGCTTCTCAGTGCAGGAATCAGTCAGGAATGTGTATAAAAGTCTCATCTGTATACAAGCTGGGTATATTATTTGCACATTATACCAGCTTTGGAATGGCTTGGTCAGACCTTCACAGCCAAATCTTCTGCTAGCTGACCATGTTTCCTACCAAAACCAAGCTCTAGCAGAACATGCTTACTCCTACAGTGACTTTAATTGGAGAACAAATTATAATGTTGTTTTCACAGATCACTCTTTCTCTAGAAACTCTTTTGACACAGAAACTTGCATAACTACTGCTCTCAGATGAGTAATCTGAATCTTGTTTTCTTTTAAAAGGCCAACCCTAAGCCCCTTTTGCTATCCACCAGACCTGTTAGTGCAGGCAGAAGGTTGTGCTGGCCTGCAGGGATGTGTCATATTGAACCTGTCATATAGGACAAGGCTCACAAAGAATTTGGAGCATTAGGAATTTAAGGTTTTTGACAAACTGGGAACTTCCGTTATGAATTATGTATTTTTGTTCAGGAATTAGTGTGCCCTGCTTTTTTAATGATGCCTTTTTGCTATGCCCTTATTTAAATATTTTGGTCTAATTAAAGAGGAAAGGTATGGCAGGTCAGCTGGGGGGCTGTGCACCTTTCCCTGTTCTTGCAGGGATAGAGAAGGGGGACACCCAGCTTTCTGAAATCCCCTCTTTCAGAATTCAGCCTCATCTCTCTTGGCATGTAATCACTTATACACCTTCCTATTGTCTGGGGCTCTTAAGAAAAATGTTCCTGTCTACACTGTGTGCCCCCTGGGCAGAAATAGTGCCAAGAGGCTGTGGGCTGGGATCTTCACCTTGGCAGCTGTGGGTTTGTTATTCTGAGGGCAGTGGTTTGGTTTTTAGCAGACGTTCTTCACTGCAAGGTGGCAGAAAGATTTTCTTCAACAGGTGAATGTGAATGAGTTAATGCCAGGCAGGAGAGTTGCTTTTGGGGATGTTTTGTGGCCAAGGGTAAAGATTTGTTTATGAAGTTGGCTATGTGGATTTTGTGTTTATTTATATCTTATGAGTTCAGTTGTTCTAATTGAACAATAAAAGTGATTTTGTGTAAGGAAAGGAATGTGTGCTCAGTGCTTTCTGCACAGGCAGGAGCGGTGGTCTGCAGAAGCCACCCCAGTCACTGCTCTTGTTTAATGGGGATTGCAGTAAATCTGACAGTCTTCTCCATGTGGATGTCCAAGCCACAAATTAGCCTCACTCGCCCATTTAGAATTCTTTGATCATTTACACATAAAGTGTAAACTGTTTTACACTTTTATCTCAAATACCATCCTGCAAAATGCTTCATTTTGCAGCACAGGTCCCCTTCAGATGACGTTCTGCACCTGTTTGCACTGGCAAATCCCTCCTCTACTTTTTTCTAGGACTGTGTTCTGTAGATTTATTTCTAATCATCCATAAATAGACTCATCTGTGTTAGGTCTGTATGTCTGAGTAAGGGAAGCCACATGACAGCACGCCTCACTTGTTGGAGCAACAGCAGATCTGGGGAGAAAACTTGGCTTCATGGGAGTGGATGGAAAATTCTCATTGAATTAAACACATCCAAAATTTCTGACAGCTTCTTATCCAGACTCAGCTTCCTTGTGTGGGACGGGGTGAGCTGCACAGGCTTGGTTTATCCTTCAAAAATATGGCTAGTAATACTCAGCTTTGCAACAGCTCTGGAATTGGGGAGAATAAGAAGCTGAAAAAGTTTTTTAGGTTTTGTTTTGGTTTGGGTTTTTTTTGTTTTTTTTTTTTTTTTTGTGAACAAAGGGAGCCCAATTTGGTTTGCCTTTTCTGGACCATGGGTTTGTCCTCTTTATTTTGTAAATATGTATGTTATAGAAAGTTTAGGGATATGGCATTATGACCAGATAATCATAGTCACTATGGACTTTGGCATGTGTTGAAGGACACAGGATGAGAATTTACATGTCATCATAGACCTGGCCTAAAAGACAGTTTTTCAACTATCAACTATAATTTGGCCATTTTATCTTGTTTTTCCATTTTATGACTTCAGTGAATGAAGTATGTAACTGGCATTTCATGAAGATAATTGAGGGGAAACATGAAAAAAAAATTAAGAATTTTCCAGTTGTACTAGTCAATGAAACGATTTCTTTTCCTGATGCTTTTACTTTCAGGAAAAATAATAATGAAAATGTTCCCATTATGAACTGGAATCTTTCAAAATTACCTTTTTATTGCTTTGAGAAAATCCCAAAGATTTCATCAGAGCATGACTGATGATACAAAAACCTAAAGCCATAAAGACTAAAATCAGGGCTGTGATACAGTTAGAAGAGCATTATGAGAAAAAATGTATGTGATGTTTGGGGTTTTTTTCCCCAGGAGGGCCACAATTTTGACTGTAGTTTTTGACCACAATTTTTTAGTAGTTTTAAAATGTTATTTAAAATATTTTTGCAGGTTGGGATACGATAGATATGATTCGTGTGCTGCCTGTTTCCTCAGGCTGCAGGACAGGTATCAGTTCTATCTTCCCTCTCTCTCTACCTTAAGACAAGACTACCTGTACTTGTCATAGCTGATGGACACTTGTCTAATCTATTTTTTAAGACCTCCAGGGTCAGTCTCTCCATCCTCCCCAAGCAATCTATTCTAGTGCTTCCTTAGCCTCATTGTTCAGTAATTTTCCCTAATGTTTAACCTTAATCTTTCTTCCTTCAATTTAATCCTATTACTGCCTCTCCTCTCTGCCATGGGCATGGTAAATAGATTCCTCCCTGTTCTTTGCAGAAGCTTTTTATGTGTTTGACTCTGCTCTCCAATGCCTTGTCTGACTTGTTTTCTGAAAGCTAAGCCACCCCAGTCGTCATTTCCTCAGAGGTTCCTGTGGTCTGCACCCCTGCAGTGACTCTCCAGATTGCACATGGGTGGTTTTCTTCTTCCTCTAAACACATTTCTCAAGTTTCAGTGCTGCATTTTGTTAGCTGAGGAAGCCTTGATGCTACAAGGTCTTGCAGAGTGGGAGAGCATCAGAGTGAGTGGGATGAGTGGTTACAAAGCCCCACGTTTGTGCAAGCTTGTGGATGGGTGTCCCCATCACTGGAGATGTCACAGGCCATTCACTCAGGCCAGTTGCTCCTTGCCTAGAGCAGAGAGGAGTGTTTATTTGCATTTTTCTCCTTTGCAAAATAGGTTTTGGCTCCTGGGGCAGCTCTCACAGGGCAGCCAGGGATGTTCTGCACCTTCCTGCTCCCATTGCTCCCCACCCTCCACACAGGCACCTGCCTCAAGCCATGCTGAGGTGTTATTTTCTGCCCTCTCCTACAGCCTGGGCATATGGACCCGGAGCAGAAACTTACGGGTATATGCAAATGTTTTAATGATGCTATTTGCATATCTGGAAGTGATTTACAAAACGCTGCACATGGAGTTGCTTAAAACTTGGCACCAATAGTTCGTGGAGGATCATGGCACAACACAACAGAAACTGAATTTCAGCTGGTTTTTGCCAGCTCTCGCACTGCACTTTTGGCGAGGGCTGAAGCGAGTCTGTCAGTGAAGGAAACGCCTGAGTCCTCAGACGAGCTTCAGTCCTGCCCAAGGGCAAAACATCCCAGCACGGACTGCCTTCCTCTGCTTTCTTGTCACTTCGGCAGGAGCAGCCAACTGCAGTTGGTCCTGGCGGTGGGAAATGCTCTCCTGAAAACCCTCAGGGGTGCAGGCAGGCAGGGGGGTCCTGGGGGTCCAGCAGCCCGGGGAGGAATATTCTGTCATAGAGCTACAGAATGCTTTGGGGTGGCAGGAACGTTAAAGATCATCTTGTTCCACCCCCTGTGTGAGCAGGGACACTTTCCACTATCCCAGCCCCAAGCCCCATCCATCCCAGCTTTGGACATTTCCAGGGATGGGGCAGCCTCAGCTTCTCTGGGCCCCATGTGCTAGGGAAGAATTTCTTCCTCACATTAATCTAAATTTCTCTTCTTTCAGTTTACACCCATTTCCCCTTGTCTTTTATGCTGAATCTTTCAGATTCTGTTTGTTTATTTGTTTTCCCCTACTGGGATACGCATTTATAAGATTTGGAGAGGCGTTAAATTTAAATATTTGAGTTTGAATAATTTTCAGACACAGGTAGCATTTTGCATTGATCTGTATATTTTGGTTCTAGCTGGACCCTTTTTCAGAGCCCCTGCATTAGGAACCATATTTTTCCCATTCCTATTTGTAACAGCTGATAGTGTCAAATATACATGCATTCCCTATGGAAATGTGTGTGGTGGAGAGATGGCACAATTGAACAGAGGCACCTAAACCCTGCAGCATCACTTTCCTATAGGAAGCCAGTTTGCACTTTTTTGTGTTCACCTTTATGTTTGCCACTTCTATTTCCTTTATTTTCCTTTATTTTGGACTTTGAGTTGGCACTAATGAGGGTGAGGCCATTGAAACTTTAGGGGACTGCCTAGAAAATATGTGCTCTAGTCAAAAGAAAATCTGCTCTCAAGTCCCTGTATGCAAGAGCATCATAGCTGAAGATCAAAATAATATAACAGAGCTGAGTCCAAGCACACAAAAATTTTGTGGGGTTTTTTTGTGTATGAGGATCTCCTTGCAGAAAGGGCTTCCATGAGTCCAGGTGGAGACCGGACAAGTTCTCAGAGGAGGAATCCACAGATTGTGTTAAAAGAAGGAAATTGCATCTGAATAAAAAACCAGAGTTAAGTAGTATTTAAGGGAAGAAGTTTTATTTAAGCTTGACCTGTCACTGTTTACTGCCCAGACATCTACTTGTGTCTGGAGAGGGAGGCAGACCCAGAGTGAGAAGGATTTTTGCCCAGTCCAGACATTTCTATGGTTTGACATCCTTGCAATCAGGCCGAAAATTTTGTGCCATCTGACAGGAGGAAAAAGAAGGAGAAATCCAGCATCATTTTGAATAGCATATTTAGGTACTCTGAGGGTAAACAAACCCTGTCTGCCCATGATGAAAATATCCCTTTCCCAAATGCCCTTCATTGTGTGAGTGAAGGGCGTAGCTGAGGGCCCCTGCATATTAAATCACAGGTTTCTCACCTACTTATGTCAAGAAACAAGTGGTTACAGCAGATGAGGAAAGTGCAAGGAAACAGCAAGGCAGGATATCTTGCAGTGCACCAGCCTCTGAGCCACTGCCAAGCATTTTGTCAGCTTGGTAAGGGAAAAAAACTAAAAGGATTTTAAAGAGAGAGAGAGCTCAGTTCAGGGCTGATTCCTCCAGCTGCTCAAGGCTGTTCTTCACAGAAATATTTACCTACTTCATCCTACTTACAGGGTTCAAAATACTTCATGTAACTCTGTGTCTGTGGGATGGGGTGATATGGCGGGATACTAAAGGCCAAATATTTTCTCCACAAGGAAATAAAAATGTCCTGTTGCAAAAGACAAAATCATTCCCTAGGTTGTCCCTGCAGCAGACAATGCACAGCTCCCATACCACTCACAGCATGTTTTGTTGCCATTCTGCTAACATTGCATGTACTTTATATTTTCTCTGCAATTGTATAAATAGCATATAGGAAGAGGGAGACTATTTAGGGAAAATACTAATTAAAATGAACAATAGAAAATAGGAGATCTTATGTTTCTAAAATTAGAGGCTGGTTATTCAGTAATAAATAGCCCTGTCATTATTAGTTTGTAGTCCCTCCTTTCTCTTGCCTGACACACACAATATCGCTGTTATCCGTGGTTTGCCTGTCTAAACATGGTTTCTTTCCAAAGCTCTACATTGTTTGCTAGCCCTTGTTAAAAAAGCTCCCCAGTTCTGGGCTTATCTGGCAAAGGAAAATAAGGAGAAATATTCTTTCTAAACAAAATGAATTTGATGAAGGAATAAAAAGAACATTAACAAAGGTACTTTCATGTGCTTCCTTCTGGATCTCACTATTGGTCTCTGGTAATTTCAGAATCCTGGGAGCATGGGCCATGGTTTTATTTCCTAATAATTAGCAAGCACGTTGATGGGTTTGATGGCTTTGTTAAGAATGCACTTGCTTAGCTTAAAGGGAAAGTTTGATTTGAATCTTGGAGCACAGTGAGAGATTGCTCTGTGCAGGCATGGCTGTGGCTGGGGCTGTGCTCGTGAGAAAGGCAAAGAGGTTTGTACCTGTCTGAGGAACAACCTCAATGTTGTGTTTCTGCTGCAAGGCCCCGTGCCAAGCCCATGAGCAGGTTCAGGACTTTAACATTCCAAGCAAAAACATGGAAACAGGTGAAATTTATGGTGTTTAAGTGCACATAATGGATGGCATTTTTTGGCTGACAGTGGCTGATAGATGCTGGATCCCTGACGACAAGGACAGACAGCAGAAATGTCCATTTGAGGTGCAGTTAGGGCAGCTATGGATTACCTGAGCATCTCACTTCATGGAAAATCAACTCTTCCAGGAGGACTCACTGCCACAAGTTTCACAAACTTGTCCTCCTGTTGGGTTTTTGAATGCTCAGAAATGAGTCTCACCCACACTAGACCAACCTTGTTTTTTAGTGCTGAAATTGTGTTGCTCATCACCAGACTGTGTTTTGTATCTGTTTGAAAGATGCTGGACTGAATGAAGTCACCTTGTGCTTGCCTCATTTCTATTGTTGTCTGGAGCAAAAAAAAAACCTCAGTGAAAGGTGAAAAAGGGATGTAGAAGGTGTAGGAATCCATGTTGGCTCAGGGGACGGTAATAGGGAAAACAGAAAAAGGAAGAGAATAAAATTCCCAGGGGAAAAAAAAAAATGCAAAGGAGGAGCAGGAAAGGAAAAAGCATGAATAACCATAACAATCCAGTGCTGTCAGCTGAAAATTGGAGTGATTCTGTCATATTAATGACAGGAAGCCATACCTCTATTGGCTTTCACTGACAGAGCTGCAAGCAGCTGCTGTGGAAGGAAGGTGACTCAAGCACGAGTGAAACTATCTAAGACACTGTACACTTATTTTGTGGAGTGAGATTTTAGTGAGTATTCATCTGTCATTATCATATCCTCTGTTGAATGTATTGCCCTTGGCAATGGGTACTCAATAGCAAATTTAGCTCTTTTTTTGTTCAGCAGCAAGATTTTTATGCTTAGTCCCCTTAGCTGTGATTTTTCATCATCAAAGAACAAAAAAATCCCTGAATTGAAAACTAGAATTTATGAAATGCATATTTTGATTCCCAGTGCTACTCATCGCCTGGCATTTCATGTGTCGATTGCAATTAGACTGCTTGCTAATTGTTTTTCTGGATCTTCTGTTTTCAGTCATAACTGCATATTAAGGGGAGGTGGTGATGGTAGTCAGAGATTTCTGTTCTGCTAAATGAGAAGACACTGAGGCAAACTTCTACAAAACCTGAGGATAAAGTAAAGGAAATACCAGTAGACTTTAGCACCCACCTGATTCTCAGCATGGGGCCTGCTGTATGTCACGGTGCCAAGCACAGGTCTGCAGTAGTCCAGATAAAGGGAAACCTACAGCTTTCCACAAAAGAACTTATGGCTGTGACACTTGAAGCAAGAGCACTAAAATAAACTTTTCTCTTAAAAAAAAAAAAAAAAAAAAATTAAAAGTGGTAATGGATTTGTCCATATGAACAAGTTCTTTCCAAAGACAGGTGTGAACGACCCCATAGAGTAGTTTTTGTGGGGCTTAATTTATTTAAGTTGAGGGAGAAGATCTGGCTTAACGCTGCTCATACACTCCTGTGGATCTGGCAGCTGAGGTAGTCCCAACCCAGTACTTTGATCACTCAGTCATGTCTAGCTTTGCAGTTATCATTTCACCAGTGTAATACTGTATAATAAAATGGAGAAATTAAGATACTGTGCACAGTAGCCCATCAGCTCATATTTAAAGCCCTAAGTGAAGGAGCAGTAAAATCTTCCAGGAGTGTAAAACCTAGACAGCTTCCCCTAAACCTGTCTGTGGCAGCTCAGAGGATGAACTTGAAACAAACAGCACATGGTGTGATACTGAACATTTCATGATCACGTGCTGAGTTTTGTAGAGTTTAAAAGCTCCATGGCAGTTTAGAAAAGAGGCACCAGTCTGAGATAAGAGTTTCAGGGAATGGACTCCCCTCCCTTCACAGCACAGATTTCAAACCTGTGCTGAGCAGAAGCTGTTGCATTAGGGGAAAAACACTGATTTTGCATGAGTTTAGCTTAAATCCATCTGGTGAAAGTGTAGCTCACTGGCTTATTATAGTGCACTGACCAGAAGGCTTGACCTCTTCCCTTCAGTGGAGCTCCAGGGTGGCCTCATCCATCGTTTGTCCATGTGGATTACAGTCTCCTTGGGCAAGGGCTGTTCCACACCCATGCCTGGGACTCTTCTGCTAAATATTGTAGAGATCTTGGGGCAAGCCCCCTTTGGGGTCTGACTCTGGGGTGCTGAGCCACCCTAACCCTCCCCAGTGCTGGCTGAGTGCTGGCAGGGTTAGTGGCACCTGGTCCTTTCCCTTGCACAATCCCAGGCAGCCCTGGAGAGAGGGATGGGGCAGGGGACAGGCTCTGGTGTTTTGGAGGTCTGTCCACCTCTGCAACTTGTCTGACTCACTGCACTCAGTCCTGAGACTGTTTCTGCCTTTCCCTTCTCTCCCCACTTATTCTTTATTCCTTTATTCCTCCTCCCCTTCTGACTAATTTAACAACAACAACAACAACAACAACAACAACAACAACAACAACAACAACAACAACAAAAAGAAAAAAAAAAAAGAGGAATAAAGTTACTGGGGGAGGTGTGGTGGTTTTCAGAGTTAAACAACAATGAAAAAAAATACTTTCACTTCATTTAGTATTTTAAAGAAGTAATAAGTAACACGGCAGGACACGATTGGAATAATATGAAAAGCTCTGAGGTATCTGAAGCTTTATTTGGTTGCCTCCTGCCTCTCCTGATCACTATAAGTCATGCATGAGCTATTACTTCTACTCTACATAATTTCTGTTATCCTTTGAGATCCAATCACTCCCCTGATAAAGTGATTTTCTGACTTTTTCAGCCATGCTTACCTAGCTGTTTGTGTATGTGTGGATGTAATTTATCTGTTTGTTATAATTCCAATAATGAAAAGAAAGTGAAATGCTATTATGAAGCTCAGCATGGTAATCAGTTTGTTGTTATTGCTGGCCATGACAATCATTCTTAAGTCTCCATTTTGTTAATGGCACACCTTAGATTTTTTCCAAGTTGGATGGAAAATAAAGTTAGCCATAACTTTAATGAAGATATGAGATGGTAGAACAGGACACTTGAGTTTGTGAATAAGTTTACTCACATGAGTAGATCTACACATTTTAAATGGACATTTCCCACATAACTTGAGAATGGTAGTTTTTAAGACGGGGAGTTAGGGCTCTCATGCTGCCTTACAAAATCTAGACTTGTGGGATATTTGTAAGTGAGATCATTATTGTGCCCATGAAAAATAAACTTATCTTTAGAGTAGCTTTCAAAAGAGAGAGAAGATGTTGTATTTCTAAATCATGCATCTATACCAAAATAAATTAAACAGAAAAATACATAGTTCAAGGATAATGGATATTTGCTGTTTGTAGTAAATAATTCCAAGAGAACCATCATAAAATTAGTTTTGTGACTTGTACACTAAAAGCAGCGGAAACAATTCCTTAGTCAGTGGGTAAACAGGTTTTCTAACATTGATGGACATAAGCTAGGAAAAGTATTGAGTTTTTTTCTAATTAGTGTTTTTTTCCTACAAAATTGCCTCTTCATAATTTCTCTCCATGTCCAGTGCATAAAGGTATCTGTGTATATGAATTCAATTGATATGCCAATGATGTTTTATACATTGTCTTGTCTGCATCTCATTACTGTCATTAATAAGCACTCCAATACATCTCGTTACAAGGTTAATTGGGACAAATCTAAAATACGTCCCCTTTTATATTGTAAATATGATATCTCCTGGCAGCACATTCCTGGTGGATGGACACAAAAGTTAGGATGTCTTGTTAAAGGTTCCTATAAGGTATCAGAGCTGCATTTAGTGACTACATTATGCTGTAAGTACAGCTGTATTGAAAATTGGCTGCATGCAACAAAATCGAGGTGAAACATGCACTTTCCTAGGACAGGAGGGAAAATACAATTGTGTAAAGCTACTCTGCTTTTTATTTGGTTTTGGCCACACTTGTGGGACAAAATCTTTTATATTATTTTATATGTGCTGGTCTTTCTAGCAGCTGATTTCTAGTTTGGAATGCGTGGTTTAAAAAGTGCATTCCTTCACAAAGCTCAGCTGCACCCTGGCATGGCAAATGAAAAAAAGGGCATTTTTCAAGAAAAAGGTGTCTCTGGGCAACAGATAAGAGCCTTGGTGTTTTCGTATCAAAATGCATCTCATGGCAACCTCTGTCAGTGTAAGGGAGGAGAACACACTGGAACAAGCACACGGGTCATGTCCATGCCTTTACTCCACAGGACCGAGGGTTAAAACACAGGAAATGTGGGACTGAAACATCCTCTCCTGTAGATGTGGCTCACACTGCCAGACCCTGGATGCTTCACCAGCACAACTCACGTCACAGGTTCTGGGATTTGAGTTTGTCTATTGACTGTGTTGAGTGTGAAGGGTTAAAAGCTTCCATAGCACCTATGAGTGGTGTTAGAGATGCTCCTTACAGAGAGAGTGATGTCCTATTCTGCAGATGAAATGGATTCCTCTCCAAAGATCTCTGCTAAGGATAATACACCAACTAAATCCCTCCAAAAGAGGGCTGTCCTGGCCTTTGTTTCCTCTTTGCAGTGATGAACTTCAGTAATTCTGCATCCTTTAGTCAGGAGATCACCCTGCCACAATTTTTTGATTATAAGAACTACTAAACTGGAGACATGATCAGGAATCCTAAAGAAAGGGCTTTAGGCAATGGCCTGAAACCCTGTAGCTCCAGCCTTTCCTATGAGTTTGATGCCTGGATGTTAGAACACTGTGACTTATGCTTATCTTAATTTGAGAAAAAATTTAATTTAGTCCACTATATACCTGGAAGGAAAATAGACTTCCATACTGCTGTTTAAAAGGGAGGCACAGAAATATTGTTCATGCTCCCAGTTGGGGAAGGAAACAAGGGTACAAAACACTGGACAAGAAAGTGGTAAATGGTAAATTCCAGCTCCTTATCAGCACAGTAAACCTATCCTCTTTTCCCTGACATAGAATGTAAAGTTTCACATCCCCAAGCATCAGCTAAACAGCTTAGGCAGGCTGTGTACCATAGCCTCAATTTAATTGATACAGTACTGTCACTTCAAACAAGCCACATTAGTGACATGTTATCTCTACTGTTGTTTGTTCCAGACCCTAGGCAACAATTAATTTTGTCATGCCAACAAATACTTCATTTGATTTCTAATGTACCATTGCCATAACAACTTGGATAGATATACCCTATAAAATCTATAGGTAAGTTTTTAAAAAGGCAGCTAGCTGATAAAAATCTGAATAAAAACCCAGCCAACCACAAAAAAAAAAAAAAAAAAAAAAAAAAAAAAAAAAAACACCTGCAAAAAACACCCCACCACAGCCCCACTATCCTGTAATTTGAGGTTGCTCAGTGGATCCTTGTATGTCATGAGAGGAGAAGTTATGACAGATACCATAAGGTTGATATCATTTGATACTGGACTGTCCATGAATGGTTTCAGTGACCAGTTTTGCAATGGAAAGCCACAGGATTCAACTAAGACCTGACTTGCTCTGGGTCTGGTGTATATTGGACCTAAATAAAATTCTACGTTAGTGATACTGATGCAGAGATGATTAGCTAAATAACTTTGTTAATTATATTTTTTTTGTGTAAAGGAACTAATGAAGCTTATGTGTCTTATAGGAGATATCATAGTACTTTTGCTTTAGAATGAGCCTTCAGTAGCATTCTGTGTTGTTAATATTAAGTAAATGTTTTAACAGATTAAACAGTTGTTATTGTGCTTGAAACTTCTCTAACTTGGCAAGGGGAAAACAAATAATGGGTATCAGAGATCTCATCCTGTGGAAAGTATGCCTCAAACCAAACCCCCAAACATGTGTTTTTTATCTCTCAAAATCATCCAATGTACACACGCACCTGCCAGCCCTGTCTGGTGGTGAGGCACTCCATAGTGCATTGAGAATAACTTGTTGTTTAAATTTACTCTTGCTCTGCAAGGTTCTGGAAAAATAAGTTTGACTCTACTGATGTCCTGTTGAAAACTGATGAAAAACATCCATATGAGGCATTTTACGAACACTTTTTAAACTAAGAACATTATGTGCTACAAAGCAATTTATTCCTGTTACTTTAAGCAGAAATCTCTTTCTATGCATTAGAAATCCACCATCATGTTTTTATGTTCAAAATCCTACACCTGATTTTTGGCAGGGTAAATGCTTCAGAATCTGTTACATATACTGAGATTCTTACAGTTCTTTCTCCAAAACACCTTCTAATTTTTTTCCTTAATGGCCAGAATTCCTAGAAGGGACAATAAAAGTACTAAATAATCTCTGTGATACAGAAATATTTAGAGAGTGTTTGGGAAAGACACCCCTAGCCCGTGTGTCTGCATGTGTGTGCTGTTTTTCTTATCAAATTTTCAGGAAGATTGGAGGGGAAAACCAAGCCCCAAAGCACCTTTTCTGTATTTCTAAATCCCTTAAGATCAGACAAGGTTTTTGAGTCCAAGGTTGGATGCCCTGTGGCTCTGACCCTGGAGGTGTCCCCATGTCCTGCAGAGGTTACGTGTGCCACTGGCAGCAGTGATGGAAATGTCACTGTCATTCCTACCCCAAGCTGTGTGTGACACACTGGTTTTCCCAGGGGAGGGAGGTCCCTGTTTGCTCTCTGCTCTCTCCCTCTCTATGGCTGTGCTGGTGCCAATGCAACAACTGCAGCACTGACAACTTCCCAATAATCCCTGTAGTGTCCCAAGAGGTTCCATCTTCCATGGCTGTCTCAGGAGCACTGCAGAAAGTCCTTAAGTCACACGAAATGTAAGATGCCACTTCAGTCCTTAAAAATAGAGCTTTGAGATGTCTCCTGTGTCAGAAAATAAAGGATGCATAGGTTTTCTTTCTCTTCTCTATCCTGAGCAGACTGCATACAGGCAGAGAACCTGCCTGTACCATCTACAGAAAATATTTTAACATGTTAAAGAACTCATTTGCTGGGTCCCTTGTACAGTTCCACTCACCATCTTTGAACAGTAGTTCTCTTGCAGTTTTGTGTATTGGTGTATTTTGGTGGGTTTCTCTCTGGACACATTTTGAAAAACAAAGAGAAATTCTGGTGATGGCTTCATATCTGCAGTGGATGGTTTGGGGAAAATATGAGAATACTCATTTTCCTAAGAAGCAGAGATATTGTTGCTACTTACCCAGAGAAAGCAGCATTCAAAGTGTCAGCTAACTTTGGGGCTTTTCAGTCATTAATACCAGGAATTGTTTCCATCAGAATAATTTATAAAGCTTCTACCATGTGTGAAGATAACAAAGCATATTTTAATAACCCAAACACAGTGGCTGAAAAGCCCATAAGTCTTTCTTTTCTATAGTCTATGAATTCCTTCCTAAAATTCTCCTTACCCCTAAAATATATCTGAAGACATGGAGATAGCAAGCATGGCTCTGTCATAGGGCTCCTCCTCACTGTTGTAAAATTGAACTATTCAAATGGTCTTCAAAAGATGAAACAAAATGAAAAGGGAACTAGATTTATCTCAGAGGCACCCACTTCTGATGGCTGAAGTGTTTGAAGCCCAAAGAGTTTCCATTGAATATGAGCCAAGGAGCTCAGTTGTGTTCTTTGGGCACCTGTTCCCCAGGCAGAGGTGACATCCTTCATTTGTGCAAAGGATTCTTCTCTCATCAGAGCAAAACTTTGAGGTGAATTGTTGGATGTTTCTAAATTCTTCTTGTTTGCTCACCTGTGGCCAATGATAGGGGCACTTGTGTGTTTTGTAAAGCAGCTTTAAGGTGTTTTAGTCTCTCTTCAGACAAGTGAAGGTCACTTCACCATGAAGAGCTGAGCAACAGGCAGCAGTGACACTGTGGGCTCTATTTCATTCCTGTTTGCTGCACTAAGGGTCCCAGTCCTCACTGACGTGGGAAATCCGTGTGCAGAGCATATGGAACTTTCTAGTAACATGGTAATGTTTGTTAGACTCCACCTGGTGCTTTTCTAATTGCTGCTGTTGGGAGGGAGCAGTGTGCCCTGTGCCTGGGGTGTGGTAGGGTGTACACTCCCTTTGTCACCAGGTAGCACCTCATTCCATCATCTCCAGATTGCTACCAAGCACAAGCAAGCCTCAAACCTTTGATGAATCAGTGATGGTGCTTTCATTTTCCTCTCAGACAGTACCACCAGGCAATCAGCAATGAAAAAAATAAAAACCAAAACCAGGGAAAGCCTGTTCTTTCAACCTGTTTTAAAATATAAGTAATTGGCATTTTTCCTTCTGCTAACATGAGTTCCAGGTCAGCACAGCTCAAACTTCCTCCCTCTAACAATTCTCCAGGGAGGAGAGGATGGAAAAAAAGGGCCAAGGAGCTGTGACTTGTACCTGAGAACAACAGAAAGCTGAGCTCAGCACCCTGCCTGCCCTGGCACATATTGGGAGTGACTCAGCCTTGCTGCCACCTCAAATCCCTCATCCATTCTGGCCTGCCTCCTGAGAGCAGCCAGAAAATGCTGCAGCCAGGACCAGGACCAGACAGAACATCCCTTGGGAGCTCAGGGTAGCTCTGTATCCCTCCCCCCGTGCCTGGGCTGTCCCTACAGCACCCAGTTTCTGAACAGACCTTGCACCCAGGGGTGAGACCTTCACCACTGCCTCAACAAAGCAAGCTGGCAGAAAGAAAACCTCTTTACTGTTTTTCTTCAGGCTGCTGGATCTCCAGGATGCCCTGCGGCACTATCTGGGCTGATACTTTGGTGATAGATGCTTGGTGCTTTTCCTGAGTGCCCACAACAATGCTCAGGGCAGTAGAGATGAAAAGAACCTCAGCAATGTAGGATCTGGGTAGTGAGACAATACTTAGATAGAAAAAATTTACAAAACAAGTTCCTGAAAATGCTGGAGGGTGAAATAAAAGAAAACAGAAGGGGAGTGGCTCTTTCCACTGGAGATTTGAGTCTCACCTTGGTTCTGTGGCTGCAGAAATAAGGACCATGGTCCCATGGCCTCATGCTTACTCAGAGTGGAGGGATTTGTTATAAATATTTAAAACTGGAAAAACAGAATTTTGCTGTTAGGATGAGAGGTGCTTTGGAAGCCAAAGTTGAATACGTGCTGCAGAGCAGGTGAGAAGAGATTGTATCCAAACAGATAAATTTATCTTTAGAAAATAAGTAAAAAAATTCATTTTGCTTCAGCAAAATGAAAACTTTATCTCTAATGTTTCTGCCAGATTCTTCAACTGACATTTTTTTTAGATACTGTGTGACTCTGATCCTCCCATTTTCCAGAGAGAACTGGAAGGAGCTCCTAAGCTGCTGTAGAACTGGTGGAAGTGGGAATGCAGACTGCTATGAAAGAAGGAGGTTTTTCTGTCACTCTCAGATGTACAATTCTGCTACTGAGGTTTCTTATCAGAAAATGCACAATAGTACTTGAGTGTAGGAAAATGAGAGCTCCCACCAAATGTCAGTCACTGCTGATAACGGGAGTTCAGTAGCAAAAACAAGATATTAGAGCCTGTTTATCTTGTGGCTGCGTTGTAACTGTCCCCTCTGAAACACAGACCTCCAGCCAGCCAGGCTCTCACAGCTGCCCTGTAAAACACAGCAGAGCTTGGGTTTGCATTCCAGGGAAATGGGGGTATCCAGAAGTGCAGGGGAGGTGGCAGTGGCCCACCCAGGAAGAGTCAGAGATAATGGTGTAGTCTGTTCCTCTGCCCAAGCACAAGTGTCTTTATCTGGGAGACTCTTCCCGGCCCCTGCAAAGGGCCACAGGAACATTTTGTACCCAGCTGCACTGTCAGGCAGTTTCTACTTCAACAGCTTTGGAAGCAATTAAAAAGCAAAAAAGGAATCTGTTTTCAAAGCAACCCCCACCCAAAGCCTGGGCTGGAGGGAGCTGGGCTGTTTGCCCTTGCATGGCCAGAGGTGGGAAAAGCACCATCATCAGGGAAATCTGCAAGTTGCATCCAGTAATGGACTCAAGTACTTACAGGTGATGGAAGCAGGGGTTTAAAGCATTATAACCTAAAAATCCTACTCCCCTTATGCCTAATGCAGAAAGCTGGGTGCTGTGAAGAGCCAGTTTTGCCTCTGCAGATACCAAGAGCTGACCCAACCTTGTTGGACCCGACAATTTCCATGTGTGCTCCTGGGTGAGTGCCACAAGGACAGGTCAAGGACTGTCTGTGGCAGCCAGAAAAGACTTTCTTTGCCAAGTATAGTTTGGAATTGCATTGGGTTTATCATCCTACCTGTGAGCATTTGTTTGCAAATCATTTTACAGAGTCAGTGCTTCCGTTTGCAGGAGAGCAGAGCAGTGAGTCACGGCACAAGCTGGCACTGGCAAAACCTCGCTGTGCTAATGAGCTACACCCAGGAAATGTCTCCTCTGCCTGGGGGAACTGCACCCCAGCCATCCTCCCCAACAGACCCTTGGTGTGCCTGGCAGGGAGTGTGGAGGGCCATGTGGGACAGCTCACACCTGGGCAGTGCTAGAGGGACATCCCAAGTGCCATCTCCTGTGCAGGGAGGCAACACCAGCACCCCTTCACCTTGTCTCACATTTTTAGGGAATGGACACTGCTCCGTCCTCAGGAAGAGCTGGTGTTCCTCCAGGTGAAGCTCCAGAGGGGAGCACTGCTGGCTCCCCAGGTGAGGTGCTGGGTCAGTGTCCCTGGAGCAGTTTGGGGGTGCAGTAGTGATGAGCAGTGTCCCTGGCTGCTGCCCCACCTCTGGGGCTCAGCTGTCATGTGCCTGAGGACACCAGAAAGTGTGGCTGGTGCTCTGCTCCCTCGTTGTGTTCGTTTTGCAGGTTGGCTCATAATGCTCCTAGAACAAAGTAAGGCTCATAATGCTATTTAAAAATCACTTTTCAAGGAAACAAATGTGCTTTCTGTGAACTGACTGCGTGTGTTTATGTAGCAGATAGATTAATATGAGGGGGATCTTTTCACCACCCAGTGAATTACAATACTAAGATAAGTGATGTTATCTTTCAAGGCAAATGTTTTTGTGTACTAATACCTTATCAGACATTATACCAGCAAAAGAAAGTTCCTTTTCTGAGGCTGATAATACAAAGCCTTATGCATGTGCCTGTCTTGAGTGTTGCTTAAGAACAGTGAAACAATGAAGGCATTTGAAGACTATTAGCACAAAATGAGCTCAGCCATTGATTTTATTTCACTTAGTGTTTTAAAGCAGGTTGTATGCTTGCTTCCCACACCACGTACTTGATGTCCGTGATGCAAGTTTGCAAGTGATTGGGTTTGAATCAGGATTTGGTTTGAATCCTGAGGAAATAAATGAACTGGGGGATCCCATTCTGCAATAGTTGTGATGTTCTCCCCAGGTGATCAGGATGGGTTGGGTGAGGGTGGGTTCCTAATGCTAACTAAAACAGCATTTCAGCTTCATCAGTGAGCAAAATCCCACACTTGTCACTCAGAGAAGCAGCCTGAAAAATGTGGGATATCTTCTCTCACATCAGCTTTAACAACCCCCTCTTGCAAGTGGAATTTGCACACTGGAATAGTGTTTGGGGATTTGCGGTCTGAGGGGGTACCACTGTATGAAATATAAATCGACTGTATTTTAATTGTGAAAACAATAAGTAATATTAGAGTTGTGCAAGTATCAGCTAGTTTAGGCTAGGCTTATGTTGACATTTTTATGAAACACTTTAGAGGTATTTTTCTATGAGTACCCATAATGGTTTTTGTACATGTGAATTAATCATATGGGTTAGCACCATTATCACAAATTACTTGTGGAAATCTGTAGTAAGGAAACTGAACTGAATATGGGCAGGCAATATTGCTAATAGCATTTAAATTTATGTGGCAAATTTACTAACATGATGTTGAAAAAATATACAGTATCTAATTAGAGAAGAAAATCCTTCACTTCACAAGCATTTTATTTTATGCAGCAAGGACTGTCATTCCTCCTGTGAAGTTTATGTTGGTTGAAAGCATAAATTTTGCTGATATATATACAGGTTTCTGTTCCCAGTGGTGAACACTGTTACATTTAGAAAATTGACAAAATCAATGGCAGTAAACCAAAGATCAATTTAAATTTCACATTTAGCTACTTGTTTTAGAGTTTCTCTGAAATTTACAGTCACTTACATGTTTTATGTTTTGAAGAAATAGATGAATACAGCTGCTGCCCATTTGTAGCAATTGTTTCCTAAATCTGTGAACTGAAAATACACAAATGCATATATAAAATTACACATATGATATAAGATACAGAACACCACTCTTCTGCCATATAATTCTCTGCAGGTTGCTTCCTTATCTGTTGAAAGCATTAGAGAATGGTCACTAATAAGTGTTATAAAAGTAATGAATAGTAATTGTTTTAGATACTCAAGCTTTCGAGGCTGTTAATTTACTCTCCCATTCTGCAATAGTTGTCACTCTAAAATCAGGTCACTACAGAGGTAAGAATCTATAAATATAGTGCCTGTGTCATATCCCATCATCTCCAAAGGGATCATGCTCTCTGTCTGTTTAAGAGGTTTACATATTCCTTATAATACATGTATGATAAATTAAGCACTCTTCTCTGGGCCCCTTTAAATGGAAGGAATTGAAAACACAATAATGATATAATTAATTAGGGTCTTATACGTGCAGAAAAATTACACCTTTTTCGATTAGTGTGGAATATAAGTGTCAAATCAGTAATAAAATCCTGATCAATAAAACAATAATAACGATGTTGTTAAAAGTGGACCTAGAAAGGTGTTCATGGCAACGTGTTTTAGGGGTTAGAAACCCTTTTAAAATAAACGGATTTCATCTTTACACTATGTCATCTAAATCATTACAATGTTTGTGTATACAATTATCATCAGACGATAAATTGCAGCTATTGAATGGATTAAGTTTGAACTGTTTGACCTCATAAATCTGGGTTTGTCGTAGCTGCAGCAAATGCTTGTGTAACAATCAGTTGATTACATGGCAGAGCAGATGTATGTATGTTAACTGGAAAATATGAAAGGATCAGGGTAATTCAAAGTTCATTGGAAGAAGTTTATAAATGTCTGACAATATCATGTTAACACGTTCTCAATATACCTTTCTCGTTGGTATTTTTTTCTATTCTATTTCTCCCCCCCTATTTTACTGTGGGATTTATACTTAATAGAAAAAAAATCATAAAACTAAAACTAAAATCTTGAAATATTTGGAAGAGAATTTAATGGAGCAGTGAAATATTTTGGCAAGATCTAGTGAGACATATTCTAAAAACATCATTAAAAATGGACCAAATAGCAATCACAAGTAAATAGCATCATGGAAAAATGCAATGAAAAAGCATGAGGCACTTGACAAAAGAGGAGCCATAGATTTCTGTAGGATTATTTTAACATACAAGTCCTATCCCAGAGATGAGGATTATGGATTTGTCTGATGTGGTTCACCTGAAATGAGCATGGTCCAAAAATGAAGGGAGACCAGGATTTTATCTCCAAATGTTTCCATTTGTGTTGGAAGGCCAGTCTTTTTTTCAGCAGTACTGATAACCAAGAGAAGGGAGCAGATAAAAATAGTTAGTGTTACACACTAACATTTGTAGCTATGCATAAACAATTTATTGGACCAAATTTTAAAAAAATTGAATCCTTTTATACAAAGTTTCCCTGTGCACACACAAACTGTGTCTATGCCTCTGCCTTCTCAAAAGAAAAGAATAGAAACAACCACATCTTTGAATACTTATTACATAAAAAGAAAGCTCAAGTTATTGCATATGATGAAACATTTTCTAGGCTGGCATCAGTTTGTGAAATCAGCTCAAAAATTGCGATAACATGATGGTTTCTCAGAATCCAACCAGTACTAAAGGCAGGTTGGACTGATTTAAAAAAAAAATACTAAATTTTAACACAGCAATTAATCTTTATGCACATCTGGGTCAAAATTGCTAAGTGATTTTTGGCTATTTTAATAATATCTTATTTTTTGACATACAAAAATATATCTTAAGAATTTAATTATAAAAATTACATCTTTTCTCAAGGTCAAATTGAGCTTACTTTCATGGTAATATTTTTAAAGGATGTCATGTTCAAATGACACCTTTCTATGGTAAAACATTTTAATAAATCCAGAAGAAATTTTTTTTTTGTTTAAGCATTAAATTATTTCGTTTTGGCTCCCACATGAAAATGGTTTTTTTTCCCTCTTAACTTCTTAGCTGACTAATGTAATGTAAAAAATCCCTGCTCTTTGAATAAGAAGAGACATGTTCAGAGTGCACACCCACCAAAAGGTATGTGTAGTGTAAGTGCATTCTGCACTATCCACGTCTCTTCCTATTTTTGTTCAGAATGCCTTTGAAAAAAGGTTTTCCTCTTTGTGAGAAATACCGTGCTTAACAAGTGTCACTTGAAATTACTATTTTTGTATGCTTCTCTGAGAAATATTTGCAAGTAGTGCAATCGTGCTGCTCTTTTTGAACAGGTCTGCTCTGCCCAGGCTTCAGAACAGGGACTTGAAGGTTGGTGAGGGGACAGCCTTTATGTCATAACATGCCTTTTATTGTGAAAACCTTCAAAATCCAGCCAGGTTATACACTGACAGAAATTGCAGTTTGCACTTGAGCGACAAAGACTTTGATATTTAGCAGCTCAGATTTCCATATGTTCTGTCCTTGTGGAGCACAGGCAGCGCCGCTGCCCCCGCATGAGCCAAAGCCCTCCTTCCCCTCCCCAGCTCTGGGGCAACTGCACCCCCAGATAAAATCAGAATACATTCCCATAGCTGTTCAGAAAGGTATTAATTTAATATATTAGTGAAATATCAATGATAATTAAGATCTAATTTAAAAAAATGTTAATATTGAAGTCTTGCTGTAGGAATTTTCCTTTGTCATTTATGGTTCCTACAGTGTTCCTACATGGCTGTCTCTCTTCTTAACTCAACATTTATCTTCCTTTAAATACTGAAGGCAGATTTTCACTTTGAGGAAGACCCTTAGGATGTAACTTGTCATTGCTCCAATGAAATCAGTTGAGTGCCACTTTTCACCACTGGAGGATTCTGCTCCCAGATAATACCTTGCTAAATGAAACAGGAACAACTCTACTGGGAAATCTCCCTCTTGTTGGTATAGGTGTCTGTGTGAAGTCTCTTATAAAGTACCTGGGATTAGATTGTTTGTTTAATTTTTCTTTTCACCTTCAGCCTTGTGGCCGTGGAGGGGTTAATTTGGAAGGCATTGCAAAGTCATTTCTCTATAGCTGTTGAAGTAGAAGTCTGCTTGAATTTGTGCAATTCCTTCCCATTTAAAAATGAAAAAAAATAAACTGTCACAGAGATAATGTTGTGGTATCACTTGAGTTGCCAGTGAACAATAGTCTATATCATAAGAAAAAAATATACATATTTTGCCACAAGCCTCTGATCAGTAGACACTCCACACAGAATGAGCATAGCAACTACATTATCTTTCACCCTGAGGTTGAGGTCATTGTCAAGGATTTGAGGACAAGCTTGTATTGCAGCTGCCTGCATTTAGAGCTGTCAGAGCTTAGAGAAACCTGCCTGATGGACACGTTCTTGTTTTGTACTAATTTTTTTTTTTTAAAGCCCTGCAATCCTATGGGAGACTTAATTAAGACCAAGTGTAGAAATCTCCAAGAAAAGAATAGCACCTTTAAGTACCTGTAGTTGTTTTTCATTCCGGTCCCGTGAACTCCTACAGCCGAATTTAGTGTAAGAGAAAGCAAATGGCTAATGAACAGTACCTACTCTGCAGAGCAGCTCCCCATTCTTTACTGAAAGGCAAAGGCTGGCTAAACTTCCAGCTTTGGAGGGGCTGGTTTCACGGATATTCACATCTCAACAAAACAGCTCGCTGGAGCCCTTAACTGTATTACAATTGGCCTCTTAATGAACAGATGAACTTTTCTTTTCACCGTTTCAAGTCTGTTATCCAAGACTAAAGGGTAGCATGGCTATTTCATTTCTGACCTGCCTAACATATAATTAGAAGGTTCCTGGAGGTACTTATAATTGAATTATGGGTTGTTTCATGAGCATTCTTTCTAGTAGGTAGGGATGTAAAAAGCAAAGCTCATCTGGAATGCATGCAGGGAAAGCGGATGATTTAGTAGGTCGGTATATTGCCTGAAATATTAGATTACAAGTACGAGTCAAAAAAATCCACTGGTTAAAATTTATTTTTATTAGGAAAATTATCCTAAGTCTAAAGCACCAATTTCTGTGACAGTATAACTGGATACAGCTCGATTGATTTTAGTGAAGCTCTACTCATTTATACCTACCTCAGGTTAGAGAAGGGTCCAGTGAATTAGTCCCAGTCACATATTTTTCAGACATGAAACATTCAGCTAATCTCTTGGAGCCCTGTAATTGGCTAACATAAAACATTACTGGATGATTAAAATTACAGTTGACTTTCAGATTTGTTGTCAAGTGGATTTGAAATGTGGGGAAATAACTTAAAGGGTCTCTTTCGCTCTCGCTCTCCCATGTTTATGGATTGATTGTCAGATGCACAGCCCTTGTAGGGGAGCAACTCATGATTGCTCTCAGCAATACATGTCCTTCACCTCCTGTGGAAACTGCTGCTCTCAGTGCATGGACAGGATTATTTAGATAAATGTCAGCTTGGAAAATACAGGAGTATTAGTAGAGGGGAAGGACAGCACCTTTCAGATATGACCAGCATTGTCCTCTGCATCGCTGTGGATTCAGTTTTGATGGAGGTTCCAGCTCCTCTCTTTTAAAATGCTGCCAAGGAAAAATTTTCACTAATCTGTACTTTGACTATAGATAGCTAAATAACAGCCTATTTCATCCTGTCAGGGATGCTTTTGGAACAGGAACAGTTACTGTTCAGACATCAAGAACACCTGCCAAATAGCCTTGATTTGTTTAAAACAAAACCAAAAATTCCCTCCACTTTTATCTAAATATGAACTTGCCTTTTCTCATCCAAGTCCCTTTTAGTATATATGTGTTATTTTACCCAAAATATAAACTGGGCAAAAGACTGAAAAAACCACATAAATCAGACTGTTCCCCTTTCCATGGCAATCTCTGCATAAATGTGGAGAAGTGGGGAGGGTTGAGAAGTAAAAACATTGACCTTTCCGGTTGCAGAAAAGGCAAAACTGATTTCTGAGGTCACAGTGTGCTGCATGATGGAATAAGGGTGAAGGAGCCACTCCCTACAGCATTACCTGTGTGCTGGGAGCCATCAGGATGGCTGTTTGCAACCTCTCATTTAGAAACAGGCCAGTCTTAGCCTTTAATTTAGAATGTCATATTTCATGAATTTGTAAAGGATAGCAAGAAAGCCTTTCTCTAATCTGTATTAAACCATTTGATAAGTAGGGGAAATCTGATTTTATGAGGCTGATAACTGTTTCATCTACCATCAAGTCCAGCTGCAGAGGAAGAACAGGAGTATTGTTTTTTATTTTATTTGTGGTACATTCTTCACAGGCAGCTTTATCCCACCTTACCTTTTAAACTAAGGCCATATTGTTGACCTTGGCATGTTGAGGTTACTGTGCTGCAAGTAAAGAGTATTTAAAAAAATCTGTCATCTTCAAGTATAATGACCTGTGAATGTTTGTTAAGAATCTTCAAATAGTTTCTGACCTGTTTCCTAATAAGGCACTGAATAACAATAATAAATGCACTGTGCATAAGTCCAGCAGAATTATCTTAAGAAGTAGTATAAGCAAAGCAAATAAAATCTGAAATCTCTTTCCTGGCACCAAAAGTCATAAATCTGTTTGTATTGTTCCCTTCTGGAGATCTCGTTTGCTGAAGGGTCTTGTTGACATTGACTGTTCCTCACTCCTTGGCATAACCAATATTTTAAATGTGAAACTAAATGCAGAATGGAGTTATAGATATTTCCTCTTCCCCCTCAACTGGGTCCACATCCAGAATACCTCGCCCATGTTCTGAAAGTATAGAAATCAAGTGCACCTCTTTATTTTAGCATGTACATTGCACTACCAATCCAGGGGCAGGTCTTCAGCAGTATTTTCCATAAAGTGTGCCAAAGACCATGTGGAGAAACAAGCAGCAATGCAAAGCAGAAAAAGAGGGATATGAAATGACAGAAGAGTAGAGGTCTTGCCTCATGTGCAGTGTCAAGACCACAAACAGAGCAACACACTCTGTGCTGGCATCCATACCTCAAAGAGAATGGAAAATACCCATGAGATTCCAAGCAGAATCTCATTTTTCCATGAGAAACCATGAAGCTTTTTCTATTCTATATTTTTGGGCACATTTTTATGTCTACAGGGCTTTCAAATGAGAAGTGGTCCTCATTAGTGCAGCACAAAAAACATACACAAGCATAGTTCTCCTTGACATATCTTGCTTCTGGTTTTTGGCCTATTTATGGTGACTCTAATGGAGAGGGCTGGTTTTCAGTTACACATCTTCAGTACTTGTATTAGTAGTATTTGGGGTAGTTTTGGAGGGCCGTGCTGTTTAAAGACAGCTGCTGGTGCCTGGCTCATGTTATTGCACTTAAATTCTACCAAGAAACCTCCCTTTGGCATCAGAGAAAATCCCCAAAATTACAATTTTAGGTTCTTATAAAAATCAGCCATGTTATCACTATTTCTTTATCCTTTCAGTCACTGCTAAGGACAGGATTGTTAATTGCCATTTCCTGCTCTCTTTAGAGCCTTTTTCATAAGAAACTCATGGCTCGGGACTAGTCAGTAAGAAGTCTTCAAACTTCTGCTAAATGGACTGAGGAGGCTTTGTTTTTGTTTTAAAAAATGTGGTTTTCTCTTTTTTGAAAAGCAAAACACTAATTCATTCTTATAGCAATCATGTTAGAGAGAAGATGAAACACTGTCAAGAAACTATTTTCTTATAAACATCGTAATTCACATCTCCTCATTCCCTCTTCAAATTCTCTTCTTGCTGCAAACATCTAGACATTCCCTGTCAGAACATGCAAGTCTTTGCTTATGTTTTATTTCTTCAAATGATTCAAAAAGTGTGCTCATTAAAATACTGAGATCCTTTATTGAGTATTTGCTGGTTTTCCTACTTCAGCATGATATTTTGGTAGCTCTTAGAGTGTTTAATTCTCCTATTGTGAGAAAACATCATCTGTGTCCACAGGAACAAGTACTAAACACCTGATCCTTGGCTCCAGCATTGCTGTAAAGAGCCACTGGCTACCCAAAATTGCCTTATAGAATGAAGACCTCTCATGAATCAAAGAGGAAACCACAAATTCCCTCGTTCCCTTTCATCATTAATATTGTACCTTGGTCTCATCCAAGGGGAGATATACAACATATTGAGAGTTTTGGAAAGCAAGATTGTGTTTTGGTAATGCTTTTGGTAGTTTTAGATATTAGAGATGCCCCCATTCTGCCAATCTATTAAATGTTTAATTATTGCTTGTAACAAAGACAAGGCATAAAATAGTTCGAGACAACTTCTCTGTGTCAGTTTTGTTTTTTTTTTCCCTAAATGAAGCATAATATTTGTGGAGCTCAATCTATGGCATTTGCCATATTTCAGAGAGAGAGATGCCTGTGGGGCAGCAGGCCCTGATGACTGACTGGAGTTTGAATTCAGTGCACTGTGATTTGAGTGTTGGGTGTGTGGGGGACACGTGCAAGAGGCAGTGTTTTTATAAGGTGCAGGGGGGACACCTCAGTGCTCAAGAGTGAGCTTCCCAAATCAGTTTTGAAGGTGGTGTTGAGGAGCTGATCAGCAAGGGGTAGTTTACCGTGACTGCATACACTAAGAAATGTAATTTCTATATTTGACAAAGAAATTTGGAAGACTCTCAGATGCATCAAGTTGGACACCCACACTCACAAGTTTTGAATATCATGGCTTTGATATTTACAGTGCCCTAAGCTGATACCAGCATCATTTCACTGGTGCAACAACCATACAAAGCAATGAAGTTGCTTCATCCACTTTACTACTTTTAATTTGTGTGTAAGCACTTCTTAGCCTTGTAGACTTTGGACATGCCAGTCAGCCACGCTCTGTGGTTTCACTGGCTCTTAATTAAGCTGATAATCTCTCAGTATCACCTTTTCAGTCACTGTAATATTCATTTACTGTTACAGTTAGGCCAGTAATCAAACTGCAATTCCCTCTTTCTGACTGGGAATATTTCCTATTCTGTATTTTATTCAGGGTTCTCATCTGTAGCTTACATTTCTCTCTACTTCTTGTTGCTTTATTTAAGAAATTACTATCCTTTCCGTTTCCACTCACTGCCTCTCTCCTTATTATTTCTTTCTGGCTCAGTGCATTTACCTGCCAGCTGCTTCCCTTTGAATTTTTTCAGCTTCCTTTGTATTCTTTCTCCACCCATCTCCCAGTATAATAATATATCCTGTTGCAGCAAATGTGTCTGATCCTGTGCTCAGTAGTTAATCCGTGAATTTCCTTAAGGTTTTTTCATGTACGATTTGCTCTGCACATGCCACTGTAAAATTATATTTTAATTTGTTAAAACCTCCGATAGTTATTAATATTTAAATCAAATCAAGTTAAATGACTATGTTTTTCAAATCAAAGCCTGTATATTGAAGGAGACTGCAAAGACTATTAGTATGTCTTGTTGAAGGCTCACAGAAAGTTTTCAGCCTTCTCAGAGAAAGCATCAGTATTCATTTTTGATGCTGAGCCTTATGAATCCTTATGTTTATAACACTCCTCAACTGGAATAAATCTTCCAGCTGATTATCACAGCATTTGGCACAGTGCCACAAGCAGTTCTGGGAACAGTATTCAATCAATGTGTAAACTAGTGAAATGCCAGGAACTTTTGAAAGACCATGAAGGATGATTAGTTAGTAAAGAATAAACAATGTTCCAATGCTGAGTGCAGCTACCAGCTAAGGCAGGGCTGAGGAGAATTTTCCATGATTTAAAATGAATATATAACTTATAATTTAGGCAGGTATTTATGTTTTGTTATTTCACACTCCAACGTTTATTTAATCAAAGCCAGGTATACAGGGGTAAGATTTTAAAAGAAATAAACACTTTGATTATACTGTAACATGTCTGTGTTACCAACCATTCACTCATCCTTTATTTATACTTAAATGGGAAGATAATGGAATATAAAAAGTTAAAGATGAACAAAAACATTTTAACATCTTCAAGAACTAA
This sequence comes from Chaetops frenatus, assembly GCA_013400775.1. Classification (NCBI taxonomy): domain Eukaryota; kingdom Metazoa; phylum Chordata; class Aves; order Passeriformes; family Picathartidae; genus Chaetops; species Chaetops frenatus. The sequence continues at coordinate 52,142 of VZTR01023288.1, read as the reverse complement.
CATATTAAAAAAAAATCTTTTTTAGTCTTACTGGAACAGTCGTGCCCTAGATTGTTGCCCTTTATACTAAGTTTTGGTGCTTGATTTTATTCATATAATGAGAAAGCTTCCTTTCTAAGTTAATAGCACTTGTACTATTGGGGAAAAGGATTTCTCTGTCTATGTATGTTTGAAAGAATCTAGTTTTAAAGCAGTAACAGACTTCTGCATTTCCCTCAGAATTTAGTGCTCTTTTGAAATGCTCACCTAAACCCTAAAAACCAAAATAATCCTTGGGTCTCAGAGGACAGAGTTAGTCCTATATACTTATATGCTAAAGTTCTGGTTTCCACAGCTTCCAGATTATATACAGTGATGCCTTTCACTTAGCTGTGCTCATTCCAGTGTTGATGGGATCCATGGGGGTTAATTAAGGGTAGTTTATAATCTTTAGGAGATCTTAAATTTTCCCTTAAATTTAATAACCAGTCTCGTATGCAGAGCTCAACAGCTGAGATATGTAACCTCTATCTCCTAGAGCACCCTTTCTATATATAAAGGTATTTCTCAGATGCTGCACCAAACTTTGGCTCCCTGTTTACTAGTCAGGCATAGCAAGAGCGAGGTTGAAACTCAGAACCCAAAGTATTTTTATATTATTTGAAAGAGCAACGTTCAGTAGGCAAAGTATGTGCTGACAGCCTCTCAGACACACTGTGGTAGCACAGAGTCAGTCTGTTGCTGCATCCTGCCTACTGTTTGGTGCATAAAAATAATATCTGCCTTGTGTGTGACAAGAAGGTGTCGGGATATTCTCTTGGTGAGGCTGGGGACCAGAGATGTCTATATGCTTCATGTTATGTCGTTACATTTATTGACAACTGTAAATATAATACAGCTGAACTCTGCCACGCTACAGGAAAAAATATGTGGGCTCTCATTCCTCTCACAATAGCATTTAGTTCTTTAAGTCCAAAAACTGCACGGGGTCATGCACTGGGTTTATTAGATCTCATAGTTTTATACTTCTATACCCAGAAGTTCAGGTCAGCTGTGTGGTTTTTCCCATGATCTCATGATGTGTGTCAGCAACAGACATGCATACAAAAGCGAAATCTTTGAAAAATATTTGGATAATAGAAGAGTTCAAGTTTTCTATTCTCAGACAGAATTTGTAGTCATCTTTTGAGCAGTGCTTTACAGTAGTTACACTATATTCCAAGTGGGAATAAATACATGTTTTCTAAGGACAAGAGTAATATTATGACAGAAAACATAATAAAACACTGAATTGGCAAGATGCAACAAAATAGGGGTAAAAAGAGTACTGTTCAGTCTGGTTTTAAATCTCTAGTTTAATATATGGCTGTGAAGAGATTTTACAAAAATAAGAAAGTAATGTAAATTACAAGTTTGTAATGTACACAGAATTGATACCCTCCAACAAATAAGACATTTTGCTATGTATATCCCTCTTTGAAACATCTGGCTGTATTATTTATATGCAGAAATGCTGTATCTCACTTTCTTCTTCAAACTAAGTCCTTGTGCATGTAGGATTTGTACTGTAGTACATTATTGAGAAGTTACAATGAGATGAGTGGGGAGCAGGGAAGTGGTGGGGGTGATGTGCAGGGTGTTTCTGTATGAGAGGCAAAGGAGAGGTTTGTCAGGGGGCAAAACAGACTTAAAAACAGTGGTATTTTAAGATATGTCAGAGTATACCTTGAACACTAGGTTTTCTTTTTCTAATGGATTTGACTTTTTAAATCTATGAAGAAGGTTAAAAGTGGTATCTTTGTTGAATTGCTACTGTATATCTAATGCTTGGAGGTTTTCTCCCCTCATGATGTGGAAATGGTTTCAATTCCTTTTAATATTCATTTAATGTCAGTGCAATATATATTGCCACCTTACTTACTGCATTAGTAAAAAATGTGCTTATGTGCTATGATTCTCTTATGATAGAAACATAAAATCTTGGAAGGATCAAAGTCCACCAACATTCACCCTCCTGCAACAGCAGGAAATTGATCATGCAAGAGATGCTCACCTAATGCTAACAGATTATTATTATTTATTATAGCACTAAGAACAGGAAGGTGCATTAGACACAGGAGGAAGATGAGGTCCTTGTCCTGGAGTGGCTTCAATCTCCGGGGTGATCTTGCAAACACTTAACAAGATGACCAACCATATACACATGAAATCTTTCTAGCTCACATATTTAAGTAATTTTTTTCTCATGTACAAGGCATTCCTGCAGGGTCCACAGCACTAATTAAAGTTAACGTTTCCCCTCTGCATCACAGAGAAAGTGAATATATAAAGGGGAAAGAATCAAGCTCCTCCAGTGCCTTATGATTGTATGGAAGTTTTATTAAAAAAACATCTCCCCTTTTCACTAGGTGCCTCTTATTTCCCTACACTGTATTTCCCACTTAATATTTTACAGCCAGCAAAAGCTATATTTTGTTATGCAGCCTTATTAAAACAAAGAACTTACTGACCACAGTGAAATTCCCGAAAGGCACCACTGTTGGGCCACAGTCTATAGAGGCAGTTATGTAAACCAGCTCAGAAAAAAGGACATACATTATACTCTGCCATGTATATGTTAGGGTTACTCAAATGGCAAATTCTGGTCTAAATCCAAACTAAAGTAAGTTTTGCCCAGACCTCCCTAAGACTTCACTCGTTTAACCCTTCTGTGTTTCTGTGTTTGTTTCCAATGTATCAAGGAGGTTTTGCAGAGCATCCCCAGCATTTCTGGCTGGGCTGCTGAAGTCTATCAGGGCAGGAGCTGGCATCTTGTTCTCTGCAGTAAAATCATCCAGAGATATCAGCAGATAGGTTCACTTCTCAGTAAAATTATTCAGCAGATTGCATTACTGGTGTGGCAACTCTGTTAATCCTCATTGCCTATAAATGTCTGGTTTTGTTGCATGTTGTTGGATGTTGTAATAGCTTTCGTTTGTGAAACATCTTTTTTCAGAAGTCTTGAAAATGCTAGAAAATGTGAATAATTTAAGTCTCTCAGTTTTGGACACATGAATCTTAGAGATTGTCAGTCCCTTTTCAGATGCTGATGAGAGAGGAATGTAAATCCCTCTTTCAGATTATTTTTGGTTTAGCTTTGGGTATGCCTCTTGCTGGGTTTTTATCCTGCTAGTTACAAAGCAGTCCCATCCACAGACTGATGCAGTGGGGCTGATGGACCACGTTGGCTCTCTTGACCCCCACAGTCACATCCCAGCCACTGATCCGTTTCTCACATTTCTGATCCAGGAATTTTATCCTGATGGCAGTCATGGACTGCTGAGTCCTGGTTATGGACATCAGGGCTCTGAAATGGACTTCTACTTCCCATGTAATCTACAGTCAAAACCCCTTGTCACCCAAGTTATATTTCCTGGGCTTAAAAACAAAAAATAGGCAAACACAATAACAACATGCAAAACATATTGATAATGAGAACAAGTTTATAATTACTAAATGCAGAGGGACATATCAAAGTGGTGTTCTTCAAACAGGATATTATTTTGTAATTAAATACAACTTCAAAAGAAAAAAGCTAAAGACATGATCATTATAATGTGCATTAAGTGCTGTTGAAACATCATTTGAGTAAAACAATGCTGGGTAACAGGGAGGCAAATTTATAGAGAAGGAAAAATTAAAATCATTCAGTGTTAAGAGAAGCAGGCCTAATTATATTCTGAGAATTATGTTTTCTTAACATCTCTGTTATAAAATTATTCCCTGCATTATTTATTCTACAACCCTTAATTGATAAATATTAGGTGACTGATTTTTGCAAAAGAGCAAGTGCTTGCTGGAACATATTCTGAGCTGGTCTGGTTCATACTTATCATAAAAATGAAAACTAGTGGAGCATAAAGAACTTACAAAAAGGCAGCATTACTGTGGATTTAATGCAGTTGGTGTTTGATACACTGAGTTGTATTCATCACATAGCTGTGTCAAGGCATTGCTTACAATGTGTCGGATCATCTTACAGGCCATAAGCAAGCACTATATTTAAATTGAATGATACCAGTATGATTCCGAGTTAATTCTTATATAATAAAGTATAAAAAAAAGCAAGTAGCATCCATTTCCACATAATCTCTCTTCAAACTTATCTGTATTTGACTGTATTTTCCCCATCAGCTTAGAAAAAGCAAATGTGACTGAGAAGCCACCAAATTTGAAAAGGGTATTACAAAGATGTTTAGTGAGGACATGCTATTTATTGGCTTTTTGATGGCTATAGTGTTTAAGCACATCACAAACAGAAATGGGCTTATTTCACATCTGCCTGAGACCAGGAGGATTCAGTAATATTCCCATTTGCAGAGACCAAAGCAATGCAGTGACATGCCTGCACCCTGTGGGGACTCTGGGCTGCAGCTGAAAACAGAATCACATTTCTTTTCCTGTTTTAACTGCCACTCCTAAATTTTTTAACTGGTTTTGGTCCCCCACTAAGGGATGCCTCTTGTCCTGTGAAATCCATCCATCCATTGAGTCCCTGTAGCTCTGAGTGCCAATAGACAAATCCAGACTCCTCCTCACATTTGAAAATGCTGAGGAAAACATAACTCTCAGTGGAGCTCTGGGAATGGCAGAGTTGTGTTGCTCCTGTTGGAGGGTTTTCCAGTCCTCTACACACAACAGCAGCTTTGCTCCCCTCCCCTAGGATTGTTGCTTTAACCTCCTTGTGCATGGTGGACCCCATCATCGTGGGGTCACCCAGCCAGCACAGACACAGGTGTCTTGAAACACATCCCATACTTCCCCTGAACAGAGAAAGTGCATTCTGAATTATTCTGCAGGATGAATAGTTCCAGAGGAACCTTTTTATTAAATGTTCCATAGATAAAATCAGAATTCATGTATAGTTGAAGCTGTTGGTTGCCAGGCCCCTGCAGGAATATACTGCTTCTTCTTCAAAGAATGACCTAAAATGTCTTTATTTCCCCAAAGTTTTACCAGGGTGTATCCTCATTAAAAGGTTCTCTTGTCAAGAATTCAGATTTTTTTTCCCCCATGCCTTTATGTAGATGATATTCTCTGTAAACACCATGGACTTCAGCAACTTCAGCAATAGGGGTCAGGGTATGAAAAGAACAATTGAAGGAGATTTCAATGTACATTTGAAATTTTGGGCAAAGTTTACTTTACCCTTCCTCCCCCCCTTATTTCAAAACACCAACAGGCTGTCCTTGCTTTTGGAGCGTCTCGTTCTCAAGGCTCTCACCTTGCAAATCTCTACGTATGTGCTTTATTTCTTAAGTGTACACAGAGCACAGCCAAAGCTTGGGCATATGTGTGCGTAGGACTAGGATGTCGTCTGGCAGATGGTGCCATGGCACCTAGATTTCTCCAGAAGTCAACTGAAGCCTTCCATCATTTCGTGGAGATAAATAGGAAAGCAATTTCTGAACGCATTATAAAGTGTTATTCACTCAGGATTGCTTAGGAGGAATAACTAGCATAGCACATAAAAAAACTGTGGGTAACCTACATGCTGCCTTGCTGCGTATGGGAGTGTTGAATGCCAGAGTTTGCCTCTTCATTTAACATTTTGCATGCAAAAGAACAAGGTATTATACCATCAAAACAATTTTTTTTTTTTAATGGAAGGAGAACAGATACATCAAAATCAAGGCGAATAGCCCTGAGTCTTGAATCTTGATATAACTGTTAGCTCATTAACAGAAAACTTGGCGGGTTTTCTACATCCCAAAATGTCCTTATCTCTGCAAAGCTCTGTGCTGATGGCTGAAGGTGATTTTGAGACAAAACACTTGCAGAAAGGTACGATACAATTTGTCTTTGTGTCAGAGGGAACTGTTTAAATGACTTGAGGTAAGTCAGCAGAATAGTATAAGCACATGTTTGCCCATAGCCTTACCTGAAGATATAGTTGAGCTTGTATTACAAAGAATTCAGCTGTATAAATACCTCGTGCCATCTGTGTATGGCAGGGGAATTGAGCCAGTAGAAGCTCAAGACCTGTGTCAGTGTTCTCACAGAAGGACTGTTTATGAACAGATGTTATGTGGTGTTTTTCACAGAAAATGGGCTCTGGAGAGGGAAAATGTCTATCAATTACTGAGGTATTATGTATAACAGCAATTTTTAACCTTGAGAATGATACTTAAAAGTTCTCTGTGAAATATTCAGTGCCGCCACCTCTTCCTTTGTGCACAGTAACACACGCCCTTGCCTATTGCCCAAATTCTTTTTGATATTGCATTTTAAGTTATTTCACAGAAAATATATTAGTTATTGTAGAACTCGTTGTTTCCTGGGGAAAAAAAAATTGGTGGCTTGACTGAAAAACTTTTTCTATTTGCTGATCTCAAAATCCAGCTGAGTTTTAAAGACTGGGTGCTTGTATACTCTGTTTTGTGCTTCTCAGACCTATCTAAAGAATACATGGATTCAAAAGTTGTCATTTACTAAGCAAACTATGGATATTAAATGAATGGAAAAAATATGTATTCTGGCTAGCCTGTGTTCCTCCCCTGGTAATTAACACTGATTCCAGTAGGGTGTTTGGAAGAATGAGCTCTTAGTCCTAGTGAATTAAGATGAATTTACCCACAACTCCAAAATCAGAAAATATACAGTAAAATTTAGTAATTATTATATAGCTGTATTTATTTAATAGATTGCCAATGCCACTTGGTTAGACTAGTAGTATCTTACTCTTCATTCTTATTGCTTCTGTAAAACTCCTGACTTCACAGGGCCTTTGAATTTGGGTTCTCCATAATAATAAAAGCATAAAAATGGAGCCCCCAGTTGTTACTAACAATTACAGCCATCAGAGTTGGACCATGTTTTAGCAATCTGCTCTTGCTTCAGGAGACAAAGTGTATCTTGCAAAAATGCACATTATTAAATATTCTCACATGGGATATCTGTGATTCTGTAAGACCCTTATATGACCTGTGGACAGACACAGTGTTTTGCATAATATATATACTTTTATTTTCCTCTAGCTTTCTTATTATTTATTCAATAAATCCTTTTTTTCTTGCTGACAGCAGTTGTATTTATAAAGCTAAATCCAACACAGCAAAATGTTCATCACTTTATAAACTAAACGCTAATGTTTTATTTATGTGCAATGAACAGAGAAAAAAGAACTGAATTGATGTTTACCTAACAAGCTGCAAAAAAGTGCAGTAACATAATAGTGAAGTTCATAAGCATTCTGGCTTGTAATTTTTGGTGTCAACATTTGAATTGCAGAAAGAGCTTATGCAGACATAGCACGTATACAAGTGCAGTTTAGATCTACATCTATAAAAATAACATCTGTTTAAGCATACATTACATTTAAAAATAACTGTACAGTGATCAGCTGGTTAAGTACAGTTAACCAGATGCCGTTTTAAAGTGCCAGATGGAACAATGAAACTAAGATTGAAAATTAAAAAATACTGTGAAAGGTCAAATCAATTAAGCAACCTGTTTTGTTGGCATGTAACAGTTAAAAGTAAGTTTAAACTACTTAAGGAGTGAGCAATGTGAAGATGAAGCAGTTAATTTTTAACTTGCTATTTAGAAGAGGGAAAGATAAAATGCCTGCCATAGTTCCAGGGTCCCTCAGCAAGTCTAGGGGGATACTGGGAAAACAGGAACAGTTAAGTAATGTTTGCTTTGTTTGCTTTCAATTTAAAATAAATAATATCTCTCAGGCTTTTAAGTAACATCTTTTATGGCAGTCTGAGCTCATGCAGCACAGATGCAAACATCTCTTTCTTCTCTCCTACCAGCAGTGGGAGACTCCTTGGCTGAATCATCTCCCTGGGCTTGCTCTTTACCCCTGGGGATGGTGCCCAGAGGGGTCAGGGATGGGCTTGGGAACAGGCTGGTGCCAGGGAATGCCATGGGAAGCAGGCACCCCTTGTATATGGGTTCTCTAAGCCCTGTTTATTTCTGGGAACTAAACCCACCTGAATTAAGAACAACACTCAGTAAGAGGTGTAAGGTGCAGTTTTAGAAACAAGGGTGTCACTGTGAATCTGTGAATAAATGACAAACATTTGTTAAGATTGCACCTGATAATGAGCCTCTGAATGACAGATATGAGGAAAATAAACCTTATCCACCTCACCTCTTTCAAGTCCAAGGGGGAAAACAGCATCTTTGAAATATTATTTAGGCAATGCATTTTTTTTCTTCAGTTGCAGCCAGTGTAAAATGCACATTCTAAATTTAAATTTTGGATAACAGGATGGTGGCATCCTTGCTTTAATCAGGAAGGTGTAATGATACCTGCAAGTCAGTTGGCAGGCAAGGCAGAACTCGTGGATAATGAGAGAGGAAGTGTTGATTTCCCGATTTTCACTGCTGTTACATTTTGTTAATTTTTTTCCTAAATTCTCAAATCACTGCAACTCAGAAACCCTATAATACAGTATATTAATGGATAATCCTCCAGCAACAGTGAAGAAACCACGGACATCAGAAACTGTTTTGGAAAGAAGGTTTAGGCACCGAATCTGGTCGAGGCGCGGGGGGCTCCAGCTCAGGGGGAGATGCTCAGCTGCCCTGGGGACCAGCAAACCCCCCCAGCAGCAGAAGTGCCATCCCTCACCAACCCCAGTGGGAATTTTTCCTGGATGAGTGTAGGGCTATTTTCAACCTAGGAACTCGCTGTTGTTCCTTTGTTTTAGTAACTTTGTTTACGTGTGGTTGGCGGAGGCGAGGGGAGGAGGGCAGAGCTCCGGGGCGCGCTGCTCCTTCCTGACACCTCCTCTCCTGCTCCCACAGCTCCCAGAAAAGGAGCAGCCGTGCCCCTCCCGAGTGCAGAGCCAACTGTTTAGACCAGAAACACAATGAAAAGATTCTGCGGCTGTTAAAATAAATAGCTTCCCGGCAGGGGGTGGAATAGTATGGCCCTTCCTAGGAACTCCGTGTACCCTGCTTCCAGAAAGTGCTGGGATAGGACACGCTGTGGAGACAGAGAGGAAATAAGCCTGGCTTCTGCACTTGGCTCACTCTTCCTCCCCACACTGAGAATAGTTACCCTACAGAATCGCTGGTCCCGTTGGATTCCCTTTCATGGAAATATTTTGCGTTCCTGCTGGTTCAGTGGCTGATGTTCAATTATTTTTATTATNCCCCCCCAAACAGTTTCTCTTCGTTGACAGCATAAAGCAAACATTTAGGCCTGCTGTAAATAGAGAACATACCAGACCAGTGGCAGGTAGCTTGTGATATTTAAGTGGGTTGCCAACTGAAGTTTGTAAATCTGCAAAATCGAATCATTATATTTAACAGACAAATGTGTATAATATAAAATCAGTGAAAAGATAACATAATAAGTACTTTGACTATTATCTGGGGGCCTAATTAGACTGGTGGAATCACTGTAGTCAGTGAAATTAGAGTTATGCAACTGAGGGGAAGGGAAATCCAGCCCTTTAGTGGAATGAACACTAACGGAGCCCCGTTGACATTTGCTGTCCCAGGTATTCAGCAGCTGTTCCTTTCCTTTGTAGAAAACAGGACTTTGCTCTTCCCAGACCACATTTTTTTTTATTTAACCCTCTGGCAGAGAAAGCTGTGGAGAGACAAGAGGGGCTAATCCCTGCCTGAAGCCCAGAATGTTTCACCAAGTATCTTCCCATCCTTGTTGCTGCTTCCCTCTGGTCTCCAAAGATGGTACCCTGCAGCAGAATGGGGCTGCTAAACCCTGAGTTTGGCTCACAAGAACAGCTGCTGAGAGGCCACAAGCTTTCAAGAAAGCCAGGGTTGTGCTCCCCTCTTTGCTCCAGCCCAGACACTGAGAGATGCTCCCCTGGCAAGCAGAGGTTCTGGGGCAGTATTGCTGCCTGGGATTCCAGGTGCCAACAGCCAAACCACCTGTGAGGGGCAGGGGAATGTGTGGACTGGGAGTGGGGTATGAAGGACAGTGATGAAAAGGCTGGAGAGTGCAGAGGGAGCAGAGGGGAGCATGAATTTCATTGGGGTGTGTTGGATTGGTAGCTTACTTGGGGAAGTGAATCATTCAGCCTGAGCAAATGGTTTCCCTGATGAAGGGAATAATTCTCAAGAAAGATCCTTTGATTGGATTTTGCCATCACTCTCAGGTGCAGATGAGATGCCTGTGCTTGCAAGGCACAGTGCTTCACTGGCAGGGTGTACTTGCTTTGGTGGAAGAACATTCTGGCAGCTGGCAGTAGGATTGGAGCATTTCTTCCTCTGGGAGCAGGAATTCGAGCAAACTGGAGCCCCTGGAGGGTGAGACAGGAGATCTACCTGGCTGCAGGCTGACTGATTGTGTTTCTGTTTCCTCCAACACCCAGTGCCTGGCCAGCCTTCCTCATTACTCCTCTCCTCAGTGCTCTCCTAACCTGTAGCTAAATCACCCTTGGCAAGTTTTCCTTCCCTTGCAAAGACGGCAACTCCCCTGTCAAGTTCTTGAGCATTTGTTTGTGCAATGAAATCTGTGATGCTCTAAATCTCAATGTGCATCAGCTGGCACGCTCTGACATTTGGAGAGCCTCACATTCATTGTGTGCCAGACACACAACGAGAGGCCTCAGCACAGATGTAGCTGGACCCCAGGTTCATCTTGGAAGGTAGGGAGGGATGTGCTGAGGGTCAGCAAGTGACCTGGAGGCTTTTGGTGGGGGAGGGAGGACTGGAAGGGAGCAGTGGAGAGCCAGCTGGCTGATGGCATCGAAACCAGGACAAACAGTTGAATATCATTTTCTTCTGAATTCCTAAAGTACCAGGACATCTGGCTACCTGAAATACATCAACAAATGGGTCAGCTAAGATTGCAAATGCACCCCTCACACAACAGCGCCGTGAGGAGAGTGAGGGCGACTCTGCCAAGGAAAGTCTTCCTTTTCACAGTAACATTTTCTTCTAAAATCCTCTGCAGGCTTTCTGACTAAGATCACTGGAAAATGTGTTAGTCTGGGAATCTTTAATTTAAAAAAAAAAAAAAAATTCAGGGAAAGTGTATTTCTAGGGTGGAAGAAGGTGATTTGCAACCATGGGCAGGGTGGACAGGTCTCTCCCACTCAAGAGTTTTCTGCATCCTGGTGTTCCCCACTTGCAGTGCACCCGGTCTAACCATCATGTGGTCCTCCCCCATTTTCCCATGTTTTCCCTTACACCATTGCAGCTGTGCTGATTTGGGAGCCCTTTGCAGCATCTGCACAGTCCCAGTGTTGACAAGGGATGGAAGGCAGGCAGGGACTGGCTTGAGACACCATTCCATTTTTTCTTGTTTCTACAGTGTGGGCAGTACCCCATAGAAACCCCCAGAATTGCCCAAATATTGCAGTTGTTTCATCTCTCCTTAGGCGTTTGCAGGATAGAATTTTTCCTTGTGGCAACGAACACCCAAAATGACTCCAAATTTCTCTATGTAAAAATGTAACACTGATTATTTTTATATCACTGGTGACCTTTCTAATCCTCTTTTACCCCAAATTATATTTATAGATGTATTGCAGCTCCTGTGCCTGATTAGGATAATGTGTGGGAGCTGAAGTAAATGATGCCACTGTTTGTCCACTGTTTTAGAAGCTTTTAAAAGATATATTTTTAAAGCCTGCAAGGTCCTCATAACTTTTTTCCTCACCCTCTCAAGCCACAGAGGAACAGGTTGGTCCCAATAAATACAATTTTTACAATGAAACTCAAATATGGAATATCAAAACAAATAAAATAAAGCCATACCATTGTTGTTTGCACTTAATGGATTCTGGGGCACTGGGTAATGCCTTTTTTCAGTCTTTCTTTTGCTAAATCAACATTAGCTAGCAACACACCTAATCTTGACTGAACTATGTTATTTCCTGCCTCCCTGCCTTTCCTGTCTAAATCTCACTCTCTGCTGAAGCAGCTAAATTTGCTGCAAATGAGGAATATTTTGGGACAAGAATTTTCTTACAAAACATGGGGAGAGATCTAATGCTGTAAGCAAACAGCGCTCTAATTAATGCAGATCCAGGCTATTGAAAGCATTTTTAGGTTACGGTTATCAAAAAAAGAGATCAAGAAATTGATGCTGAACCCAGCACTGGCATGTAGGATAAATACTGACCGCAAACATTTTTGGGAATGGTACCGGAGCAGATGTGAGCTCAGAAATTCTGGACCTGGAACATATGGGTTTTAATAAACAGACTTCTGTTCCAGCTCTTCAGTTGCTTCCCCCCCCCCACCCCCTTTTTCTTTTTTAACTGTTCTTGCTTAATTTTATGTGCCTGTGTATGCTTCCATTATTAATTAATCTACAAGTATTTGGCATTGCTTCATCGTCGAGGTTTTCTTTAATTTGCAAATGTGCTGTTTTAGTTTGAGCAGGACTTGTGTAGCTAATGTTGGAATGGAAACATTTTTAACCCTCTGTTTCATCGGTTTCCTATCATTTCCTTTTCTCCTTCGAAGAGGAGTGGCTGCCTTTATGTGTGTGCACGTGCACATGTGCGTGTGTGTATTATTAGCTGTGCTGTCATTTTTAATCCTTTTCTTTCAATCATCATTTTTCCTCAGACATGAAATATTTCAGTCTACCACGCTGCACAGGCTGCTCACGGTGGAACACTCATAGCATTTTCAAAATCTAAAACAGAGGAATACCATGAGGATAGAACAAAAGAAATTAAAACACTAGATATGCCACAGTTGTCTTATGCAGCTGTTAGAAATTTAATTATTTTATCTCATAGAATAATGTGCCCTTCAGAAATCATTTTGGACTAGATGTTTCAAACCAATGATCTGTAGTTAATTATCTTTAATAACTGTTGCACATTATGGTTAGATCTATGTTTTTGCTAAACCAATTAATAATATCTTCATTAGTATAAAGACAAGGTAGCTGGATCCTTTCATTTTTCACATTGAAAGAGTAGATATTTTAAACAGTGTAATTTACTTTAGCCATACATTCCCGATGATATGACTAATTAATGAAACTTCCAAGACATATAACTTCCAAAAGCTACTTATTTAAAGTCATTGTTGAGCACTTAATGACATTATGTTGGGGCATTGCAGAAACCATCACTGCCTAAATGTGTTGAATTTGCTAAACCTTTTTATGCTACCAAACTGAAGGAAGCTTGAGTTATATTGAAAAGCAATTGAGCCAATATTTCTTCATGTTCAAAAAAAACCTGCCACAAAACCTGTTTGACTACAAGAGGCTCTATCAAAAGTTGATGACCTCCTTTCTGCTTACATGTTGCAGCTGCCAGTTTGGCTTATTCATGCAAGTCTGTGTGGAAAACTCTGGGAAAAGAGCAAAGAATGTATTCTATATTTTAAGGGCTGGGTGGAATTAATTTTGTTCAGAACAACTAGTTGTCTAAATATTCTTTTTGTATCTGATTTTTTCTTTTTTATTTTTTTTTTTCATGTGCATGTCTCATTTTTTCAACTGGCTGATAACTACCACATATTTTTAGTCTGCTACCTGACAAAAAATTAACCCTGAGTACAGTATTAAACAAACCAATGATTGCTTTGGTATTACCAGTGCTCCTGATGGCACAGAGAATAAAGCTGGATGTTATGGGGCCAAATGGTTTAGGTCTCCTGTTTAGGCATGTGAGCTGATGAAAAGATTCTCCTATAAAATTTCCCTGACCTTGAGGTAAACTGAATGCACAAAAAGATGTATTCTGTTTTTCATCTTATATGTATTTTCATACAATCTTCAAATATCATGCAGCCATCAGGGAAGGCTTTCTGAATCTTAAAAGAGCATTGTATATACAGCCCTCCAAGAACTGGTATCTCCCACCATGGAGAACTGTACACCAGGAATCAACTGAAAATAAAATAAAATAAAATAAATAAAAAAAGGGGAGAAAAAAATTACATCTAAGAGAATAAAACAGTGCAGTCAACTGTGCACAGGGCTGGAAGGCCAGGAGAGAAGTGTTAACAGCCAGTTGTGACAGCTACAAAATAATTATCCTAGCAGTGAGCACCTGGTCCTTCAGCTGCTGGGCTTCCCACAGGAGTCATCTTCAGTCCTGGTGCAGATAGGGAAGAGGGTGAATACATTTAGTCAGGATTAGGCTTAACTGGAGGCAGAGATGGGGTTCATGGTCCATGTCTGTGCTGGGCTTGTGCTGGCAGAGCTTGGGGCTGCTCATCCTAATTCACACCTAAAGGCTGACCCTACTGGGAAGGTAAAAGGTGTGGATTCCCTTAATACAGATCTGGTGGCCTCAGGGAGTTTTGGGGGTTGTAGAAATGCATCACTTAAGAGCAAAGAAAGGAAGGATCTTTACAGTGAGTTGTTGGTAATGTTTTAGGGGCTTTGTCCATGTGATTTGTTGACTGACATTTCAAACACGGGGTAACCTCCTGGTGCAGTTTAACCCAGGTGACTGATATTTAATGCCAATATTAATACACAGTAAAAGAAAAAAATGTAAGGTGTCCGAAAGAAATCTTTTCACACTGTATTTCTTTTTATTCTGTGTGCCTACTGAATTAAAAGCCTGTGTTTGAGACTCTGCAGGGGCAAATCTATAGTGCCTTTCTGGAAATGACCTGTTCAAACCAACTTGTGGGAACCTGGCAGGGAAAGCATCAAAAAAATCATTTTCTAATGGCAACTTTATTTTGATAACTTGTAAACTCAGATATCTCTGAAAAACAATGTCATTTTTCTCAGGTGCCACCACTTCTGCCAAGTTGTTTTCCTGCCTTAAACCATGCCATCTTAAAAATGCTGTGTATTAGTGCCAGACTGATTGAAGCTGCTGCTATTAATGCTCCAGTCAGTTGTAAGAGCCTTTGTGATCCTCAGCTCGATGGTTTATGGGGCTGCACCTTCTCTTTCTAAGGGAGAGAAAAATAAATTTCCCCTAAATTATCATTAGTCTTTTTTAATCCTGCATGAATATTTTTCTTCAGTTATCCTGAAAATACTGTAATAGGATAACATTAGGCTGTCTGCAAATTATAGGTCTATTTGAAGAAAAACTTGAGTAAAATTTCTTTTCTAGAATTGAGTTGAATGGAATATTTTTGACTTAAAATTTTGCATATATTTTTGTCTAGACTTTGCTATAGGCTCTACTATTTTTAAAATTAGGTAATGGACGTTAAGTGTGTTTATTCTTCATTGTGTTTATTCTTTCTAGGAATCTATAGGATTTATTTTCCTATGTTCTTGTTAAAGCACATAGTCATTCATTAAGTATTTCTCCATTAATATTTCTGGGATATTTTGAAGTGTAAGCAAAATAGGTGGGTTTATAGTAGCCATCAATATTATCCAGCTACAACTTATTCTTAATGCCCTTGTAAGAAAATAAACCCATTGTTCATTTTCTTTCCCCGAGGTTTACACTTTGATGTCCTACATACCTAATCAATCTTTAAACTAATGCCAAGTCTGATTAAAGATTGTCAGATGAGGCTGGTATCTGTTACTTCATATTCTTGCTGCAAGGAAGCAGTGTCCAGATGAGGAAGTTCAAAGTTTGGATACAGTGAAGCTGTCTTAATAGCTAGAATTTTGAGCTGAATGCCTCAGTGCACAAGAAATGTCACTGCAGAAATGGGTGATGGTTCTGAAATAAGGATCACAACATTTCCCTTTTTCACCTGTGCAGGACATCCATGTTGGAATACTACTGGAGGCATTTTGAAATTACCTCTGCTGTGAGTGTAGCTTGAGCTGTTGTTTGAGTTGTTTCTAGCATACAGATGTATTTTATTTCCCTTCATTTCAGTGATTTGTTATATATCTTTTGAGAACTTTAACCTCTCCAATTTTGGGCTGACACGGTAACACAAGCTCTTTTCTCTTCCTTTTAAAGTCTGGGCAGCCAAAAAATCCAAACATTCACAGTGTTTCTGTGCCTTGAAAGTAAGTTACCAGGAACTGGGAGAGGCACTGGACGAGTTAGGTTACAGATGGAAATCATTATTCTGTTTGATGAAAGTTTCAGTAATATTCTCCAACCTTGAGGTGAAGGAGGCTGACTTGTATGGCTCCGTGTCACAGCATCTTGTTCCAGTGGGAAAGCAAATGAAACTCTTCAGTTTCCATAGACTTGGACTTTGCACTGGGGGTTAGTTTGCATGAGATATGGGTATCGTGTGCAAGCCAGAAATGAATTTGAGCAAATCTCAGTTGTATAAGCTGATGTTAGTGAAATTATTGAAAATTTAGCACTTGAGAACTCCTGGTAATTAAAGATTGCTTCTGGAGGTTCCCCTGCTCCTCAGAAATAACCTTGTGGAATGTTTGTCTAAGGGCTACTCACAACCTGCCTTTCTCAGTCACTCCTCACTGCTGTGAAAGCAGGGGCTGGATATGGAAAACAAGAATTTTTAGCACACCTCCTTCTTTGCAGAGCCTGTGTTCGGCTGGTAAGCCCTCAAGGAAGAAACACATTATATAGGGAATTTGATCTCTAATTTGGATATCACATTTGTAACACCTTAAAATTATGATAATGTGATTCTTTTACTGGAAGACTAATTGGGAAACCACAAAATCTTGGAATGCATAAGCCGATCCCACATTAATGTTACTTAATGCAAATGCATTGGGTTTGGGGTTGGGAGTATTTTATAATTTAAGTAAGCAGTTTAAATTATGTGGTTATAACTTAAACAAAATGTATTCTTCATGGGAGTGATAACTCAGAAGCCTTGTGGCCACTTACCCAACTCCTTATCCCATGAGAATTATGCATGTTGTAAAAAATCTTGAATGAACCAGCAGTGGTTAAGAATATATATCTGAACACTTCCCTAGCTCCCAAGAAAATGAGTGATTGCAAATGTTAAGTGTTGCTGCTGCCATATTTATGAACAGGAATCAAACCTCTTGGGGCCATAAACTTCATTTTCTGGTTGTAGCCCAACTCATTTGACCAAAAGATACCCCTTAGGAGTGAGCTAGATTAGAGAGACTCGAGTCCTGTCTAAAGCAAATGTCTTGCAAGATATTTTCTTTTTAGTAATCAGTATGAAACAGTCATATAACTTGTGTCTGTTGAACTGAGAAAAAGGATTTCAGATACTAAAGATCAAATAGAATACTGGTAAAAAAACTCATCTAAAAGCAAAACTTGTCAGAGAATGAAAAAAATCCCAAACTTAGAGTTGTTTTTTTTCCTTAGGATGGAGACTATTTCTTTAAAGTAAGTTCATATTCATCTGCCCATTCTGATTATAGCTGGGTCAGAAAAACCAAGTATACTGAGAGACAATTGCTAAGCTAACCCAAAATAGAGAAGATTGGAGAGCTGACATGAAAACCTGCTCAGGTTAAGCATGTACTGTGCCCTAGGACAGAGGATGAGCAGGGAGCACTGGTGGGGAACAGAGCTTCTGTCTTTTCCTACGGTTTTTCTTGTTGATAGCTGGAAGATTTTTTTGGTGATAGCAACCGGAAACACTATTTCCTGGGAAAATTTAAAAAAAAAAAAAAAAGTCCTCTGAAAACTGCATGGCTGGAAAAAAATCTGGTTCTTGTAGCTGTGAGAATTAGTGTACCACCCTGCCCTGAGTAAGGATTACATCCGGAATTAAACCCAGCTTTCCTCTGCCTTTGTTTTATTTATTGTCTGCAGAATTGCTTTGTACGAATGTTATGAAAGAGCCCTGCATTGGGGAGTTTTTTTGTAAATGAGCCATTAGCCTGAGTAAACAGGGTCTGGACGGGGTTTGAAGCCTCCACAAGGCGGCACTGGCGCATCTCGCATCCCAGTTCCCTCTCCCTGCTGGATGCTCCCTCGCCAGACGTTTAGAAATTTTATGTGCATGCTTTTTATCAAAAAAAACTCTTCCGCTTCTAAATTTTTGTGTTACCTTGCGAAGTGTTGGGTTAACAAAATAGGAGTTAACCTTGATAAAAGCCGTCAGTAATTTCTTATACAATGGATATTATGTGTTCTGGGAGCTCTAAAGCAATGATAATGTAAATTGCCTATTTGCAGTGACAAACAATATTCTTTTAGTACTTCAGTATATCAGTGACCTGCAGATTTTGTACCCAGTTGCTGCTTTCCCTTTCGTGGTCTTTGCAACCTGTTTGAAAAGTTTCAGAAACTGGTTTTATTTGATTTCTTTGGGTTAACAAATGGATGCACCACTTGCGTGCATGATTCTTTTTTCCCCCCACTGATCACAGCTGGTGACTGAGATGAAGCTACTTCTTGTCTTTACAAACTTGACTCCAGCCAGCTGAGATCCAGGCCCTATCTGCCTTTTCTCTATTAAATACATACTGAACTCTGTCAATAAACAGCAACATGGGAGAGGAGAGCAGTGGGCACAGCAAAACAAAGTGGTTTTCCTGATGGCAGTCCTGTTAGCAAGCACAGTTGCCTCTATCAGTAAGGAGGTAAGGTTGCCCATTTCATTTACTTATGCAGTAAAAATGCAACTGGAGAAATGAAGTAATAACAGCAAATACTCCCTCTGACCCTCTGGCACCCAAGGCAAGCTGAGTGGAGTTCACTCTGCAAGCCCTGCAAGCCTTGTGTCCCTATTCCATATAAAACAGGGCTGTTTTAGAGAGATTTTCATTTAAAAGAGAGGGTTTTAAAGAGATCTGAATAAACTTTAGAATGAGATTTATACAATGCATTTTTTTTTCCTGTGCTGATGCTACTTTACAGAACCATTGAACAGTTTGGGTTGGAAGGGACTTTAATCATCATCTCCTTCTACTCCTCTTCTATGGGCAGGGACATCTTCCACTTGACCAGGTTGCTCCAAATCTGCTCCAATGTGGTCTTGAACACTTCCAGGGATGGGACAGCCACAGCTTCTCTGGGCAACCTGTACCAGTGTCTCACCATCCTCACAGTAAAAAGTTTCTATTGTCACAATTGTTTCCAAAAATGTGGACTGTAGTTACCGTTCTTTGGACAACTGAATAGCTTCAAATATTGTGATTACTGTATATTAAGCAAAATTTCCTTTTTATTACTTAGCAGTGTGAAAACAGATCAGAAGAAAGAAACATTTAAAAACTCTCCTTCCTGAAACCTTGTTGGCTCTTCTCCCTTGCTCTGTGGTCAAAAGTTAAATAGGATATTCTGATTATCACCACTCCCAAAACAGATCAGTGGGATTTTTTGTTCAAAATAATTCCTCCTCCTCTTGCAGCTAGTCTGTGCCAACAAGTTCAAAATACGGGAAGCTTGACCTTAGCTGCAGTCCTTGCTGATGTGCCACACATCCTGCACTGCCCAAGGAGCACAGAGCTGAGCAATCTGGTGGAGACTTCTGAGCTCTGCCCTTTCCACCAGAGCACTGCCACACCAGGGGAAGAAAAGCCCATGGGGAATCTGATGTAAATTTACTTGAAGTTAACAGGTTCCACAGATTTCAT
Organism: Chaetops frenatus; assembly: GCA_013400775.1. Classification (NCBI taxonomy): domain Eukaryota; kingdom Metazoa; phylum Chordata; class Aves; order Passeriformes; family Picathartidae; genus Chaetops; species Chaetops frenatus. The sequence goes on along the minus strand of VZTR01023288.1, from coordinate 32,791 downwards.
TGCAATTTTGGAGCAGGACCCAAATATGTAATAAATTGGCAAGGAAAAAGTTCCCACTGTATATGTGGCAAAAAGGAGTCTTCACCTCCCAAGTGCTAAAGGGGAAAGTCAAAATCTCTTTCGAACTCTGCCACATTCACCAGTGCATAGTGAAAGAAAACATTCCTCCCTGATCCCTGTGCTGGCCAGGATCCAGAGCCCAGAGCACTCTGGGAAATTCCACTTTCTGAACCCCGCTGTGCTACCTAATCACACAATGGGCTACATATGCCATCCAAGAAAATAAACACAGGTCTGGGAAGCTGTTTGTCCTGCAGGGCTAGGAATGCTCTTCCTAACTTGGCAGGGCAGCGTAATCCTCTCTGAAAGGGGAGAGAGAGCTGCTTGAACTCAAACTGACTAATGAGATTGAAGCAAAGCCCATCAGAAGCTGGCACAGCCCTTCACTCGCCCTGCCAACGCACTGCCAGGTGACACTGCTGGCTACTCTCACTGTGGCTTGTCTTTGTGTCATGATAGAAGGTAGGCCATGGATCTAGAGCCTAACAAGGGCCCAAAAGGTAGCTGAGTGCAGGTTGTACCCCTGAGCTTGTGGTTTGTAGGGGAATCTGCTGCCTGTGCTGGTCCTCTGGGCAAAATCTGAGTTTCACGGACTGTGGGCAGGTTCAGTAGTGACTGAAATTTCCTATGACTTCACCTTCCTTAACAGGGTCTTGTGGTCCATGTGGACTCTGGGCTGAGATGCTGGGATCTCAGTGAAGAGAGGGGGTGGAGGGTGGAAGTGGTGGCCTGTCGAAGGTTGCCAGTTGGTCAGCAGCAACTGCAAACTGCATCAGCTTTCCCGAGACCTATCTAGTGCTCTTCTGCAGTTGGCTCTTGAGATCATAACCAAATTCCTCCGAGAACAAGACTTGCATTGATTATAGTAGAAATTGGATCTGCATTTTAAATCACATTATTAGCTCTTCTAGCAAGATGAACTGAGCAATACAATTTGATTAAAAATTGCAAAGACCTCCCCTTCCACCTCCCTCGCTCAGTTTTGGAGCAAATGTGTGTTTCATGGTAACAGGGAATGAAAGCGTTCCACAAGGGCTTTTTTAATTACAGAATTACTAAAATGTACTATATGTTATTCTCGAAATCTACAGGTTTGTTGCTTTAAACACATCATATTGCTCTCTGAAGCACTTGAAACTCTCAGAAGTTTTTAAAAGTGTGTGTTTAGGTTAAGGTTAAGTTGCCCTTGACAGCATTTTTTAAAAAGATTTGAATTGTTGAATAACCACCTTTCACCCATCCCTAATTGTAATTTAAATGACAATATGCTCCCAATCAATAGCTCTTTGTCACACTTTGAAGATCAAGGATGAGATTTCACCCCATGAGTTTACATGGCAAAAGCTTTTTTTTCATAATGCTAAAAATGTTGCATCCTGCTGTTAAAGAAGTATAAGAATACCTGCTCTCAAATAATTAGTTTTGAATAAAAGCATTTAAGTCATACTTTATAGCCATTAATTTGAAACAATTCAAAGCCCTTCATTTCTGCACTTTGTTCACAGCTAAGTATTACAATAGGTGTTTTAGCCAATTGGAAATAAAAATCAGTTACAGCAAGATAATTTGAACAACTTAAGTTGGGTGATATTGTAAGAAGTGGGTTTTGAATAACTGTGGCTTTATTTTTTGCATCAACTCCATTTCTGTACAGAACCATCTCTGGAAGTGGAAAATTGAAAAGCTTTTAATGTTGATCACCGTGTGTATGTGACTTTGCAGCATTGTGTGCTTGCCTAACAGGTACCTATGGGGGCATGTGGCTGTTTCTCCAGTTGTACGTGTAAAGACAGGCACTTATTGTTCAAGCTCCACTCAAAATGCTGATTTATTTTTTATTTATTTTATTTTGTTTTATTTTATTTTATTTCTATAAATAAACTCTTTCTCAGAGTCCTAGGCAAGGGCCAGGCCTCTACTGTGCTTGGTGTTATGAAATGCCAAACAGAATTACAGTCTTTGTCTGAGAGTGCTTACAATTCTTGATTTTAGTTAGAGTGGTGAAATGTTTTAAGAAGGATAAAGTCTGGTCTGTTTCTATGTTGTCCTTGGTAAACCCAATCTAGTCTGGTCTCAAAAACGGAGCAATTCTGCTCGTTGCCAGGGAGAATACATAGGTATCCAATGAGTCATGGTCAAACATACTGCCATTATTAGACCACAAACACAGGAGGAGAGAAAAGATTTCATTTGGACCTGTTGTCCCTGCCGAGCTGGTGAGGAGGAATAACAAATAAGCGAGTGGAGGAGGTTGCTCTTTAGGTATTTATGAGGAGCTTCTCTCCCTGTGGGGATAGACTGGGGAAAAGCAGAAATGTGCATGTTGGAAAATTTAACTGGAGCAGAGGAGGCAGCGTCATGGTGTAACTAAGAGCACTGAGCAGGTTTTAATGGCAAACTGGAGACAATGGGAAAGAGAAGCTGGGGCTGTAACGGGCTCTGGCGAATACAAAGAACTTATTTTTAGTTTGGAAGAGAAGGGGCAATCAGAAGACAGGCACAAAGAGAGAAGTGATTAAGTTTTGTGTTAGAGCAATGTTCTCCTTGGCAGTATCGTAAATGAGCACGTTCATCCAGACCAAGAAAGAGGATGCTGAAGAAACAGGACACAGGGTGCTGAGCATCACAACGCATGGCTGTGCTTCTGTGGCTGAGCAGAAAAGGTCATGTCTGAGAATTGTTGCACAGAAATGTTTTGCAAGACTGGGCCCATATGCATAAATTTGGAGAAAAATCTCAATTATAATTGGAGCACAAGTTCTTACTTTTAACTCTGGGCTTGCACAAATACAGAGCTAAAAACAACTCTTGGAGAAAAGGAAAAAAATGTATTTTGAAGCATTCTTTAAACAGAAAATCTATAGAATCACAGAATTATTTAAAAAAGCCCAAAACTTTCAGTATATATACTAAAAAATAAAGACTTTGCACTTGGGCAAGTCCTCTTCTCCTGAGTTATCATTTAGTGAAAGCTTAGGAAACTGATTGATTATACCCCTGCACTGAGTTTTGGCTGGACCACAGTAGGAGAAAGTCATGGTGTTGAACTGTTCCTGTCTGGGCTGCTTAGTGAAAGATTTGGAGATCATCAGGTTGTGCTCAGGGTCCCACTGAATTGAGCCATGCCCAAATAAAAAGCCTCAAAATAGTGCCCTGGCATTGCACTTTATGCACAGCAATCTCAAAGTAAGGATATGGTATGGCTGTGAATGGCTCTGGGTATTCACAAAGCCTTTCTGTGCTCCAAGTTTTCCTACATATAAAACAGAGGCAATAATATTTCCAGCTCTGACACTAGTGGTTAGGGAATTTATACTTTTGAACATTAATTTGTGAGAAACTATATTGGTACAAAATATTGGTTCTGTTCATATTGTTCCTGGTTATTAACCCTATTATTGGTCATTGCATCTGTATACTCAAAACACAGGGTTTATTGATGGCTTTTATTTCCTATATGTGTCATATAAATGCCTTAACAGATGAACAGGGTAGTGAAAATGATAGGGTACTTCAGAACAGCTCAAAGTCACTGCTTCTTTAATAAAGCTTTGGTTTTGTATGTCGGGAGAGATGGAATTCACACCCCAACCTATGCACAGCTGCAAGCCCTATTAAGTGAAACCCCTCCTAAATTTAGATCCAATGGCCTCACCCCTGGCCAGCTTCCAAGACCATAGAGGCCTGTTCCACTCCTTCCACATCCCCCTCCCAACGCACCACGAGCCATCCAACCCTTTCCTCAGTGCTGGGAAGAACGGGTGCAGGGGCTGGGGGTTTGGAACGTGCAGCAAAATCTTCCTGCAAGGAGGGTAATTTTCACATGTGCAGCCAGTAGAAGAACACTACAATCACTTTAGCAATTCATAAGCTGTATATTCATTTTCCTGTGTATTGTCACTTTAAATACAGAGGGCCTTTTTTTTAAGTAGCCCTAAAGACAGCCCTCATGAGATGAGCAAGTCTGAGCCATGTTCAGACAGAACATTTTAACGATCAGGAGAACCCTGATACCTGGGAGTTGCCAGGGATTGCATGTTAACAGGAAGCCAAATCATCAAAATGCAGCTTGAGTAGGTCCAGTGAGGGTGTATTATATTGCAACAATTGTGGCTGCTGGAGTTAAGGTTGAGTGGGCATTCCTATTATAAACCCCAGCTGGTAGGGTTGAGTATTTTGACCACATCAGATAATGTCAAGTGAAACTTCTCATATGAATTGACACCCAAATACTTGTAACCTCCCTTACAAACAGGATCAAGCTCTTCCCCTTCCACCTACCCCTCTTCCCAGCCTACACTTGATTTTGTAACTGGGTCATTCTCTTCAAACATGAATGGATAAAAAAAACTGTAGATATTTAGTTTAAAGAAATCAAGACTAACAGTGCCTGGTTGTTGGTGTGGGTTTCACACCCATGTGCTTGATGTCACACCCATTCAATGGCCATGCAGGCAAACCTTGGCCATTGCACTACCAGGGAGTGTTCTCTGATCCATCAGGCTCTCAGTGACAGCCAAAGTGTGGCTGTAGCACGACACTGAGTTTCACCAGACTTCGTAAACCCCACCAGTAGAAGCTCAGCACTGAAGCACCTCTCCTGTCTGCAGGCAGAAAATTCCCTCTTAGGTTTTGCCAAAGTGCTGTGAGTGTGCACGTGTGACCAGTGTGTCACAGGCCTGTAGAGCTGAATGCCACTAGCAGGGGCCCAAAATTAAACAGGATTAAAGGAAAAAACCACAAACTTGGGTAAAACTTAATAAATTTATCCTGTGTTATGTTGCTGAAGTTTTCAACACAATTTTCTGGATGGGACAGAAGATTTTGCTGCTACCAACATGAACCAGATAAGGATTAGAAATGGGTTTTCTTCATAAGAGAGTGACTCCTAACTTGATTTAGGAGAGAAAGGATGCTCCAGTGGTGAGGGTACAGCTGAGAAATCAAACCCCAGAGTGCTGTGCCATTTCCCTGTGGTCATGAGGAGACTGAGCAGGACTAAATCTTTGCAGATACTAAGGATTTTACCCCTCAGCGGTCTCTGGGAAATTTGAGTGAACATTTCCAAGGACAAGGCCTTAGTCTGTAGTGCCTTTCTCTCCATGTGGAAAATGAAGAGCCCAACATTTACCTGCAGTGCTGGAGTGGACAAGCCTATTAAAGTAGGAAAGAGCTGAATGAGTCAGGGGTTGAGTAGGAAGAGAGGGAGAGGAAAATCCTCCCACTGATAAATTGCTAGCGCTCTTTTGCCAAAGATTTAAGATACTTGATGGCATCATGATAGTTTCTTTAGTGTCAGAATTGCTAAATATTCAGACATCTGTTTTTTGCCAAATCCAATGTGTAAAAGCAGATGAGAGATATTTTGCAAACTTTTAAAATCACCTACAGTGCTTAAGATGTTGAAGGTAGATTAGATAAGACTAGCAAAGTTATTTGAACATAAACATTTATTTAAAAAATATCCTCTGCTTTGCTGAGCCCACAAACATTGTATAAATAATACACAGTTCATGAATAGGAATGAACAGACTTGTACCCCTCACTGGTATGGATTTACATTCTGCACCTGCCAGGACTTTATTAACTCTCCTGAAAACAGTGGTATCTTTGCAGAGAGATCTAAAGGAAGTTGTTCTTGAGACTATGCCCCCAAAGCTTAAACTTCAGGTATTAATGGATAGATTTACAAATGTATTTAGGCAATTAGAAATGAGAATTCATGATTAGTCATATTTATAAAAGTTAAATAAGTTAGCGGCCAGTTTGCTGGCCTGGGGTCTGTCAATGTCCTTTGATACATTCATGGATTTTAGGGTCATAAGGAATTATATTCTTATTCTGCAATCAATTCTACCTGTGCTTAACTTGATGCATGCAAATGGTCCTTGGTGGGACTGCTCACACAAGTAAAGTATTTACATATCTGTAGGAGCAGGCCTGAAATGGTAAACATTACAGAATGGGTCTAAACTACCATCTTTTTGGCCACATTTTAAGTATGGTCAAATTTCAGAGGTGGCTGATTTCACGCTGGTGGTGAAAAAAGTTCACAGAATAATCCTGCCTGGCATTTGGTCTGAGCTTGTTTGTCATGTTGTTTCGGATCTGTCTTCTTTGCAATCTTCTCTGAGTGCTCCCAAGGGTCTGAACAATGGTGGCTACAAAGCCTTCTGCTAAAATAAAGGTCCCAAAATAAAGCACTGACTTTTGTGTGCAGTTGAGGGGTTAAAAGAAAAGAAACCTAGGTAGGAACAGGTGTTCTGGAATTTGTTCAGTGTGCTTTTCTCTATCTGTGTCATGTAGTTTGGTGAAAAAACAAACAGCAAACCCCCCAAACCCTCATCCTGAAAGTCCACAGGTGCATCAAGAATTTCAGTCTCAAATGGGAAAAAGGAGGAAAGTTTTGGAATCATTGATCTGCTGAAATGCAGGCCCACATTCCACAAAACATGGAATACTTCAAGCTTTTTGCTAATGAACCTGTGTCTGTTGTTTGGGCAAATACCTAATGAGTCAATTATGAGTGCATACATCATCATCTGTAAGGTATTTACTGTATTATAAGTTTTAAAATGGAAATAAGTTATTCGCTTTCAAGTACCTTTTAATCTTGATCTTAATAAGAAAGAGAGATACATTTGTCTCGATACATTAATAATCTGAGGTTTAATACTCAATTTGATCAAAAGGAACATCAAAATGGTCTTGTAATATCTCAAAATACAGCCTGTGTGTGCTGAAAGGTGATGAGGTGGAGACCAGACCCATCAACTTTGTTGTAGAATCAGAATGGAAATCCCAGTGACAGAGTTAGTGGATGACTTGGGAACTCCAGCAGATCAGAGAACTGCAGGAAATATGCCAAGCAAAAAGTAACACCGAAGCATTTTTTTGCTGTTAGTGCATTTTGGGATGTTTTTGTTTTGTTAAATGTAAAAAATCTAGAGAGATGAAACATTTAGAGAGCTGTGACTGATGTGGTGGATAAGGATGAGGAAACAAGTTAATTGATGGGTCTGGTGATAGTTTTATTATGGCCAAAATGCATATATGTGGATCGTGGCAATTGAGTTGGAAATGAGCATGAGAACTTTGGGAGACGTAGCAGTAGGAGTAAGGGATAACAAGGAGAGGATTATTAATACACTAAATTCATGTTAAGGAAAGTATTTCTGGTTTTTTTAATATGGGAAAGTGTGAAAATATCTGTGACACTTTCAGGGTAGAAATGACTAGACAAGTGATTGTAAGAGAAGATCATAGAGATCCTTTCTACCAAAACAGTCAATAATATCTTTGTAGAGCCATCTCCCCTGGAAAATATCAAGTATGGCATACTTAGATTGAAACATTTCACCCTGTTGCAGTAAGAGCACCAGAATCCCTGTTTCTTGCTGTGTAAATTCACGTACCTTAGCCAGAGTGTTTGACACAGTTAGGCTCTAAGAGACAGGAAAATCCCTTGTAAACAAGAAATACCAAGAATTGCTGTATTGTTAACAAAATCTGTGAAGCCTAGAGATCCCACTAACTCCCTGAGGTAGGGTGGGCACTCTGGAGTGGGAAAGAGAAGAGTTTTGGGAAGCCATCCCAGATGCCAAAGCAAAGCATTGCTGAGGCTGAGGGCACAGCAGCTGCTCCTCTTCCCTCCAATCAGGCAGGTTGGGTTTCCTTTGGCCTCCTGGGAAAGGCACTTCAGACCATGTGGAAACTCTGTATGAATGGAATCCTCTCTCTTTATGCATAGCCCTCCAAATTATCCTTGTATTAAATCAGATGTACAACTCAGCCTTGGTATATTTAATGCTGGGTCTCTTTTTCTGCCTTTCTCTCTCTGTGTCTTATTTCTCGTGCCAGACTTATTCTCCCTTTGTTTTTATGGGTTTTTCAGCAGTAAATCTGGCTGCTGTTTAGCAAGGAGAGCTGTAGCTTGATTCAAACCTTAGTTACAGACTGTTTCTTTTTGTTGTTAGACACTACCCGCCTCATACTCTACCTGGCCAAAGCTGCCAAGTTTTGGATTTCCTAGAGGAGGCTTTTTATTCTGTCGTCTTGTCTGCACATGTACACACAACCTCCAATTATATAATAGGTGAACTCACTGTTGTGCTATTGTGCATTTTCCTCTTTTTACAAGCGAACTGCACTGACACTTTTTTGTGTTTCGAGTCTATTGTTGCCTCGTGCTGGGGCTGCAGCCCTGAGATTTCCTCGAATCTTCGCTTTTCCCACACCTAATCAAGAGCTTATTTTTAGCATGTTTTTTTTCCCCCCTCCACTTTTTCAGTTTAAAACCTTTAAAATACTAAAAATGGCCAGGCCAGCATAACCTCTCTAAACATTGAGCATTGCATAATCTTCAGGCACGTTGTCTGCCTGCCTAGGATGGTAGAAGAGCCTCATCAGTGGTAAAGGAACTGTGTGTTCAGAAAAAAAAAAAACACACAAAAGCAAAACGAGCAAGAGGTGACTCCCTTGGTGCTACTTTCAGGCTCAGCTTTCTGAGGAAGCTCCTGGAGGGAGCACCATGTTGTCATCAAAGCCTCCAGCTTGCAATTTATACCTGACAGGGAGGAGGAGGAGGACGGGCTTCCCCTTCCAGCCACACATGGTGCGTGGGCACGAGGCTTCCCGGAGCTGGGCTCTCAGCTGGCACACATCTGCCTCAGCACAGCTCCCCTCCTTCCCAGCACATCCACAGGGATGAGCTGGTTGCAAACCAGCTCTTTGTCAAGAGCGGCTTCTTGGAAAAGCGACTGCACTTTTCTGATGGGAGGAGAGGAAAGATGCAATCTCTGCCCCTGACCAGCCTGGAGATCATCCCTCCCTGCAGACCACATAGGAGGAGGAAGGGGAAAAACAACTGCAAACAAACAAAAATGGAGCGAGGTGGCTGAGACCAATTTAGATTAATTAGCCCCAGGCTGTTTTGTATGTTCATGTTTAATTTAGGTTTAGCTACTTCAAAGTTCACATAGTTTTAGTTAATAACTTTACTATAACTTATTATTTTCAGATGTTGGCAGGTAGACAAGTTGTGAGTCACCTGGAATATGAGGCTAAATAAGTAATACTCACTGGCAGGGTTTTGACCATGACTGATTACACTTCTCTGTCTTCTGTGTTAGAAAAATATAGCTTCAGAAGGAAAAAAGTCTACTTTTCTCACTTCTCCTACCATTTTATGTTGAAATGTCCATGGGGTGGGTTAGATTTCATACATGGCTGTCTAGCTTTCAAAAACTTTCAATCTTTAATCTGCTGCTTAATGGTTAGTACATCCTGTAGCATACCAGGTCTTTATTATTTCATTTGACCTCTTTTGTGAACCTAGGAAGGTCCACAAGATCTGTTTGTTTATGAGCAGGGCGGTCTAGAGGTTAGTGGTCTTAAATCACAGAGGAGAAAATGAATGGGCAGCTCTTTACTTGGGATAATAAAATTGTTGTCACTCCAACTATAGATTTTTGTAGGTTATTACATTAGTTAAATAAAATACTGCCTCATCAATGCAAATTCCAGTTCCGGCTAGTCCTGATGTTGGCTGTAGAAGCAGGAATTCATTCATATTGCTGGCAGTAAAAAGGAGTAAAATTGTGTTTGACAGGAGTGGAGAGTTAAGATCATAACTTTTCAGAACCAATAAGGGTTCATGGAAAAATATATACTTGGGAAGAACAAAACCCTAATCACAGGCATTGCTTACTGGAGGTCTACAGCTGTGACAAATGGTGTGATACTCATGAATATGCAAAGTCCTTTTCAGCCTGTAATTATAAGAATCATTGAGCCTATGTATGCATTTCATAGGAAGCCTCAGTTGCATAAAGCAGCAGATGTATTTTGGTGACAACAATCAATAGTAAGAGAGAAACTCATCATAATCCCAGGAGCTCAGCCCGGACCTGACAGGCTGTTTTTCCTCTACATTTCCAAGCCTTTCCATGAATTTGCACCACTGGATTAGTGTGTGTTCTTCTCTGCCCTCAGAATAAGTCTACTGTCCTTGACACCCAGACAGATACACCAGCTCCACTCCTTTACCTTCTCTGCTTTTATCCCGTGTACACCTTGGAGAGAGAGAAATAAAATGCTGCTTTCTCCAAGCCCTTCCTCCTCTGAACACAAATGGTCTGTCATCCCCAAGCTGCACCAACTATTTGCGTGGCAGCAAACCACTAGGTTATTTTGCTTGATTTTTCTGCTGGCAATTTATTTGAAGAGCTGCTTCCATCTGGAGATGAAATAGCCACAAAATTTATCATCTAACACCTCTTTCCTACTGATGTGTTTTGCAGATGAGGCTCTGGCTGGACCAAGTTCAGCAGCAGTGGCTGGAGACACAACCCCTCGTGTGCAGGTCTGCGCTGAGTGCAGGTAGGGTTAAATTTGAGTTGTAGCTGGCAGAGATGGGACTGGGCCTCTGCCTCCAGGCCCTGCTTCTTGGTTATGTCAGGGAGTCACTGATGGATGGAGGAGATGGCAAGTGGTGTGTCTGTTAAAAATTTCCCTTTCACCATTGAAAATACCTAGAAAAGTCTAAATTCAAGAGTCACGCAACAGATGCCAGAACTTCTTAGCCCTAATGAAATAATCTCCAAAACCAAAAAGTTGAAAAAGAAAAAAACAAATCCCGATAAATTCAGAAGCAAGTGAGACATAGGAGAAAGGTAACTAAGACACCTATAGCAGCTTATCATGGAGGAAGATGATTATTACTTTGTTATGTGCATCTGGGGACAGAGGCAGCTGTTTGTGTTTTCTAAATATCACCCTGGGACTAACATCTCCCTGTACCAATGTAAGCATATACTTTACAAATTGAAATACCTGTTTATCAGCAATATCAAAGTATCTGTGTTTATAGCAGGTTTATTTTGGCAGTAAATTATGGTGCTTATGTTGGTCTTGGTAAAAAGCATTGAGATGTATTGTGTGTTAGGAAGGACCATCTCAGTATTTTGCAACTTGTTCTCACTGTTCCCTTGTCTGCTCTCACAAGATTTTTCAAGGTTTCTTCATACCAGGGACAAAGCTTATCTGAAAACCATGGGCCCGTGTCTGTATGGTCAGTTACAGGCACAATTAAACCCTTTAATGTTATGAAGGTGACCATCAAAATTTCTACAGGTTATTTGGAGTTAACAGCAAATGTCTGAAAGAAACATATATTTTCTGCCCTTCAAAAAAATCACCTGGAAGGCATAAACAGGCTATCATGACAATTGTTATTGTATAGTTTAAGACTCTTTAGGAAATGACTCTTTTTAGGGAAAAAGCAATAAAATTTATGTGTTTGAGAACAATAGGATATTTAAATATTGAGTAAAACCTACCATATGAAGAGAAATTGTATTCCAAGGGGCTTCATTGTGTGTTTGCAGGGTGTCTTGGCTCTTTCTTCTTAGCCTAAATGAGACAAAATACTTGTTCTTAGACAGCAATATACTGATTTTGTGAAAAAAAACCTGTGGGTTCTGGCATAGCCAGCCTGTCTCAGAAGGTAGCACATGAGAGGTAGGGAGACACAGTGTTTCCAACTATAAGCCATCAAATTTTTTTTCTTGAAAAGTTGAGCTCTAGCCCTCAGCACACACTTGCCCAGGGAAGAAAGGGGGAGAACCTTGCACCCCTTCATGAGGCCCTGTCACAGGGCAAACCATTCAGACTCTCTGCCAGAACTGGTATTATTTTTCTCTAGGCTGGGGCAAATATTGGCCCCCACCATCTGCACAAACCAAGCCAGGACAGGGGAGGGAGTAACCAGAAGGGGCTTTGTGATGCCTTGAGTTTGGGCAGAAAGGAGGTGACAAACACCTCTAAAGCCATCAGCATGGTTTAGGCTCTGTGGCATCACAGCTGTGTCTCACACCTTGCTCAGGACTCGTGGCATTTTAGCACCTTTAAACTGTTGACTTCTTGCATGCCAGAGTCAGATGGAGAGGTGTACATCCTCATGGCTGGATGGATGTGCTAAGCATGGAAAAATGGCCCTAAAATACAAACGAGTGACCTGTGGTGTAGCAGAAGGGGATCTTGTCATGCTGAGTGCTCTGCAATCTGTTGAAAGCAAGCCTTCATATTGATTAACTACCTTCTTTCTCCTGCCATAACATAACTGAAATCCAATATGTTACATAAATAAAAATCTTTCTGGTTATTAAGGGGTCATTTATTTGGGGAAAATGTCCACACGAGTGTGCAGCCCTTACTCATTCTGAATGGAAATGATAAATAATTGGAGTTTATGCAGAAAACCCAGTGGGGATAAAAGACTGCAGGGGTGGAAGGCTTCTTCTTCAAGCAGGGTTGGGGTGATTTGGTGTCACTGATTTTCACCCTGGCAGCACCTTCTACCCCCAGGATTTTTCCTCCCTGCTGGGACCCCCAGGCCAGGTGAGAGCTGGGCATCTCCAGTGATGGTTGCTGGACACAGATAGGGCAGGCAGAGGCAAAACTCTTGAGAATGACACTAATGCTTGATTTTTTAGGTATGAACTGCCCGTAGGTTTCAAAAACCCAACAAACAAAAGGCAGAATTTAGCCTCAACTAGAGATATGCTGCCTGGAACATTTGTACATTTCAATTTCCAATAAGCTGTGTTCTGTAATCATAAGACTTCTAATCTTCTACACTGAGTCACCGATTTTGAATTCAAATTTCCTTCTTTTTGTCTGTATTTAAAAAATAATAATAATCATTTTCCATCTATTGCAAATAACAATACAGATCCACAGACTGAATGCTGAAGTTGTAATTCAATCTTGGGCTTTGACTGCCATTCATTGATACCTCGAGCTGTGCTCTTATTATTTATGACATCAGCAGAAACTCTCGATTGAATTGGAGCCTTATATTTAATTAGGGACTATGTATTATTTTGTATGCAATATCCAGAATTAAAAATAGCCCCTTTCCAGAGTATAATGGGGAAAAGGCAGCAAAGTTTGAATATATATTCTAATTGATATTTCTTGTACTTATTCTAAAAGTAATCAAAACGTATGTTAAATATTAATTATAATATTTTTACTTCATTGTGCACCCTGATTTATTGCTGCCTCTTTTGGTTCACTTTTTAATTACTGTACATTATAAGAAAACTAAGGGGTTTTTAAATAGAAAAGTTATTTAGCATTAAAATTAATGTATAATTCAATATCAATCTTCATAGTGAATGTTATATTAAACGTAATGAACAAAAGGTGTATTTAACACAGTTTGCAAGTTTTTTTTTCTTACTTTTTTTATTTTCTCTCCTCTCACAACATGCCTCTCAACTCTCTCCACATTTAAAAGTCAGGGACAAAGCTCATAAAGGAACAAAAGACTAAAATCAGGGATGGTCTTTTTTTAAAAGAGGTACAGTTTCAAAGCCTGGAGGGGAAAAAAAAGATAGAAATCAAAGTGCTCTTGAATACAGAGAACATTTTAAAGGAAATATTGAACTGTTTGCTTAAAAATCTTACATTATTGCCTTCTTTTTAAACTCAATTCCTTTTTGAAGGAGAACACCAGATAGGGACAAAGAGAATATTTTCATGCAAAAATCAGGCACAGGTACAGAGGCACAGCCAGACATCATTTCAAGTGGGCACAGGAATTTAATTCAAGTTATTCTCTCCTTTATTCCGCGTTTAACAAAGTTGAAGGATTTATCCACCTCTCTGACACTAGTGCAGACTTCACTAGGTAACATTTGTATCCAGTGGCAAGTAAATATTGGGCTGGATTTTTATGTCCACCTGAAATGGATTCTGGTTATGAACCTCAGCAGTTGTAGAAAATTAAGTTTAGCATCACTGTGGAGCTCTGCACACAGCTTTGTTAAGCTGTTATCAGCAAGAACAAAGAAATGAACCTTGTTTACCCACCCAGGTCTAATTCAAAGGCAGCACAACCCATTTTTTTTTTAATTCCAGGGGTAAATTCACTGCTGTTTGGAGGCAGCAAGAGCTGCGAGTACTGGGGAAATGATGCACTGGGTGAAAGTGCTCCCATGGGGGTCCTTTGGGAATCAAATCTCCAGGGAAGGAGGTGATATAGTGGGGCTTCTCCGAGCCCTGGTGTGTCCTCATGGAGAAGTGGAGAAGGACCAAGGTTGTGCTTTCTGCCCCAGGGCAGGTCCAAGTCTGAGGTGTTTGGAGAGATGGATAAGCTGTTTGAGAAAATATTTACAGATGTGTTATCATTAGCCTGAGAACCTCCTTGTATTATCTACATGACCTGGTTTCCTGAAAGGAGAAATGAAAAAAACATGTTTGTTTTTAAATAAATAAGTGATCCCTCACTAAATCATCTAACATACTGTCTATTTATATTTCATAAGGACAAATGTTTCTGACAACTCTCATAATAGGTCTGTACAAGTATGCCATGTTCTTCCCAAGGAGGCTTCTTTGAGTGACATAAATTGCCATTAATGAAAATTTTAACAATTCAGGATAAATAATTTTTTAACTTTTAATGTGCAGAGATGCAACATAACATGGCAGGCCTTGCGAGAGAAGACATTTGTTTTGGAAGGAAGTTGCAGAGTATATTTATTCATAGACCAAAATAAAAGCAGCATGAACATTATTTTTTAATAGCTCTGCATGTTGGATGGCTGTACAGAAACACTGATATATTCTTTCAGTAAATACTGGAATATGCAGTGCTGTAGTGCCTTGAGGAAATCTCAAGTATCCTAATGTTAAAAGTACTGATCTTGCAGAATTAAGCAGTGATGTTGACCAAGAGGTCACCTGGGACTGTGGGACTCTGTGTGAAATCCCACCAGAGCTCAGCTCTTTGGTCTTTAATGACAAAAACAGCCACTGAGCAACCAGCATTGAGAAAGAAAACTTAATAATATTCCTCCAGAAATCCACCCCCTGCCAGCAAAATCATCATATTGCAACCCTAAAACACAGGTGCCGGAGATATCACCCAAGGGAGCAGGGAGAGCTTCCTTGTCACTCCTATCACTCCTTCCCTCATCACGCTATGTCTGGGTCTACTAATCCATTTGAAATTCCTGTATCACTGTCATTTACCCTCCTTCCTGCCCAGTGCCACTGATGTTGGCATTGACAGGCACCTGTCACTTCCGATGAATTCTGGATCTGGTCCACTGGACTCGTGTGAGGCAGGCGAGGATCATTAGGATTTTGCAGTGTTAGTTCCAGCTTTCCCCTTATATAATAGCAGCGCCTCTTGAAAGGCACAAAATATAGTTTCAATAAATGGCTTTCAGATCAGATAAATGTTTCAGCTCTGCTCTGGAGTTTACAAGACCTGACAGTCATCTATTTTAAGTGTACAACAGACACTCAAACATCGGTGTTTTAATATCTAATAACTCTTACATAAGAACTTGGCACTAACGATGTCATCACACATTCATCTGAAAAAGCAGTAAACTCAACCCATGGAAAAGAAAATGTGGCTATTGCTACCTAATAGTGTATTGGGTGGGGATCCTTATCGATTCAATCACCATAGTTTTCTTTTTTAATGTTTGCTAGGCAAAACAAAAGAAGTTTTAATTCAAAATAAGAATGTATTTTCTGTAGCCAAGTTGGTGGGGAGTGAAAATGCTGTCTGTTGCAATAATGTAGGATCCTTTCTGTGGTACAAGTTACTCTAACAAGCTGTGTACATCAAAATCATGCTGAATTTGTTACATATAGAAGTATTCATTTGTGTTGTCTATATAGCCTTCTGAAAGACTTTAGCTCAGCAAAGCACTTTTATTAGTATTTACTACTCCCACTGAAGTTAATATACCTAATTGCAGACAATAAAACAACTGAGATACTTCAAATTAAACACATCTTTAATTGCTTTGCTAAAATTGAACAGTAATGTCATTATGTTAACAAACACACTTATCTAGAAGAGGATGATGTAATCAAACATGAGAAAGAGTCAGAGTGGAAAACTGGAATCTTTATCATTAAATGTGCAGAGCTCTTCCAGAAGCCTTAGGAAGGAGGCATGATGCAACTGAAATGTAATCCAGTGGGGGGAAAAATGGGGTGAAGAAACTAGGCATGTTGCAGAGTTAATTCCTAATTAAAATTAAAACTGACAAAACAAACCCTGCAGGCAAGCATCCATTAGTGCCACAAGGCATAAGAACGTGGAAATTTATTTTAGCGCAATAGTTTTAGCTTTGTGTGTTTCCTCTACCAATAGCTGCTGAATTATTTGTAGTCTTCAGCATGAGGAGCAATTAGGGGAGGCAAAGGGAGAAAATTATTGTGGCTGATTCTAAGAAGGCAGAAGCCTTATTAATTGTAATGAAGTTGGACTAAACTCTTACTAAATTTCCCTAAAGGAGAGTGGCATGTGGAGAATTTTGTATAGAAAGGAAGTTGAAGTTTTCATGTAACAGTTGATTTTTGGTAAAATGCATCAGTCTCATATTCTCCTGCAAATACCAGATTATTGTTACCAAACAGGATCAATTATTCTTGTCTAATCCACAACTTAGATAGACAGAGAATCTTTGAATCCTAGAATATCCTGATTTGGAAGGGGCCTAAAAGGATCATCAAAATCCAACTCCAGACATTTTTCTTACACATGAGCAGGGGTGATCTGAAAAGCAGACCTCCCCTCTTACATTTTGATGTTGAGTAAATCACCTGCCTTCTCTGTATCAGTTTGTGTATGAAATTGGAATAATATATATTTGCCTGATTTTTAAAAGCATCAGAAAGTGAGGAGGAAAGTAGCATGACTAATGTTGTTTATCATAGTCTGGTTTCTATCTGATTTTCTTTATATCGCACGCAGTGGTCCTGCTCTGTCTTGTGAACCACAGAAGCAGCTGCAAGCATCTAGATATCCTGTTTTGGTATAAGGAAATCACACATCAAATTACTGCTTTATTTTTACAATTTTTTTTCTAAAGCTATTCATCATTTCAGCTTAAGTTGCACAGTAGGACTTTCCTGGGGCTCTTGTGCCCATCTTTCATAGTGGCTGCAAACAGAGATTCCTCTGTTGAGAAGTTGGTCTGTTAGAGGGATCACAGGTAACATTTAGTAATAGACTTTGATACCATGTCTGTTAGGGTGGAATGCCCTATGCTCTCAGTTTAATAAAATGCTTCATTTCCTGTTTATATGTGGCAACTGATAACTAAAGCTGGAGAGGAGCAGTGATTCCTGTGTAGGGATATGGAAGCCAGCAGAGAGGGCTGGGGTTGGATGGAGAAAAAAGAGGTTATCTGTACCATCACTTTCTAAAGTGATTAGATCAGGTTGAGAACTCACTTGCCTATTTATGGCTGCAGTGGAGAGTAGCAGTTTTGCACAACTTTGCCTGTACTACTGTTGGTAGAGAGTGAGCAGCAGCATTTATTGGGGAAATGATTAATTGATGCCTTTTGTGGTTTAATCCAGCAGCAACAGGCCACCACACAGCTCCCCTCCAGTGGGATGGGGAAGAGAATTGGAAAAAAGTAAAACTAGTGTGTTGAGGAAAAAAATTATTAAAAGGGCAGTTTAATAATTCTGTATGGTCTTGAATATCCCTTTGGCCAACTGGGGTCAGCTGCCCCAGCTGTGTCCCCTCCAGCTCCTTGTAGCTCTCAGCCTCCTCCCTGGCACGGCAGCATGGGAAGCTGAGAAGTCTCTGACCTACTCAGCAACAATTAAACCATCAGTGTGTTACCAATATCATTCTCATCCTAAACCCAAAATACAGCACTGTACCAGCTACTGGGAAGAAAATTAACTCTACTACAGCCAAAACCAGAAAAACCCAGAGGAAGAGCTTCCCTGAGCCAACAGCCCAAGAGCTGTTTTTGCTTTCAGCAACTTCAGAAATGAGGGCATTGATGCCCTGTGCAAAATGGCCTCCTTGTCCACCTCCTGGCCATGCTGCCTGAGGCCATTCAGGTGAGGAGTGGTTGGAAAGTGCCCAGGGATGGGAAGGGAGCCTGGCCTCTCACTGCCTCCTTGATCTGCTCTTGCAGCTAAAATGAGATGCAAGGATGTCTCGCCTGGGACACTGCCCAGATCTGCTCTTGAAAAGGTGCAATGCTTCACACTGCCCACAGGAACACTCCCACACTTCACTCTGTCCCATGCCCAGTCCCACCAGCACTGCAGAATATGGCTTTGAACACACTGGGACTTGGACAGGGAGGACTCATGCACAGGCCTCACAAATTTGGTTGCTGTGGGGCTTAAATAGATTGGATTGGGCTCAGGCTCTAAACCACCTGGAGATTTCAGCAGCTCCAGCAACCAAACCTCTCTTCTCTTTCAGTTTAAATGCAGCATCAGCATCTATGTGCAGCTTTCTTTTTGTTCACTGCAATGACCTTAGGAGATCCCCCAGACCATGCTTCTGCCCCAAATCAAGGTCAATTCACCCTCCTCCTGCCATCCAAGCTCAAAAATGTCAAATGTTCTTGCCTTGGTGTCACCTCCCCAGAGCAACTGCTTTACAGCAATACAAGGGTTATGCAAAGGACACCTCACAGAGCTTTGGTAGCAGAGGGGCTCAGAGCTCCCCCTCTCACTACTGTGAATATGAGAGTCAATGTCTTACTGATCTTTGTCCCCTGACTCCCCCAAGACCTTTCTTTAAGTTTAGCACTCACAGTTCTATAAGACTCTGTTCTGCATTTTTCTCCCCTATGACTCTCTTTCTTTCCTCACGACCTTCCCAGTGGCCTGAAATAACAAATCAAATGGGAAATAGTTTTGTAAACAAGTCAGTTCGCTTCTCCTAGGTGGGGAAAATGTCATTGTCGTGGTGATCAGAGTCTTATTCCTCTGCAGTTGCTCGGATCAGCTTGTTGAGCCCTTGAGAGATTTTTCTCTCACACAGGGGGAAAAGATGCTCATGGCTATCTTCATAGAGTGGGAGACTTGGGAAGGCAATTTGTTTACCCTCTTTTCAAAACATTTTATTCTCTTTCGCTTTTACTGTCCCTCCAAATGTGACATCTTTCTTAGCATGTTCTTTAAATCATCTACTGCAACTCTAAGCAGCTCTGTGCACCTGTGAGTTCATTAAACCAAAATGTTCAGGATAGCTTCCTCGGCTCACTTTAGACTAATTAAATGGTTGTTTTCATCAGTTCTTGCAATTTATTTTACTACAGATAACAGGAGAATATATCAGCCTCGGAATTGCATTAAATATTTCCCTCATAACATATTGTCAACAAAAGTCCTGCTGAATTAATGACTTGTGTGCCTGTTTGAAAGTGGGATTGTACTTGTCTAATTGTGGCATCAGTTGTCATAGTGACTATCAGGCAATCCGGCAGCAAACACCCTTCCTTGGCAGGGTTTAGGTAAAGCAGCCTTTGTGCAGTTGTCAGCCAGAGATTTATGATGGTAAAAACTATATTTGGCAGCCAAATCAATGTGTTGACCACTCTTTGTGCTCCTGCCCTTATTTTAACTTAAACACTTGATACTCCACCTGAATATTAAGAGGCCGTGTGTCTCCAGAGCTGTTTTGTTATTAATAGATCACTTTTTATAAACTGTGTGTGGGTTGACTGGTTATTTGTATATATGTCCAACAAATGCAGTTGCTGGTATTTTCTGAACGTGTAACTCCAAATGTCAGCTCTTGCAAGCAAGTGGATATTAGAGGGTACCTTTTTATGCCTGCTATTAAAACATGTCGAGTGATCTATAAATTACCCCATTGAGATAAACAGTGGATTAAAATAAGGCACTCCCATTCTGTCATCACTGTAATATTAATCATTGGATTTTTGGTATTTAATGTTTAAATGTACCTTTTAGCAGTATATGTCACTCCATATTAAATTACCTGTGAACTGACAGATTTTTTAATCAAAACTTGCATTCTGAATTTTATTTTCTTCATAATGTCACAACAAGGTAGGAAAATAATTTTGCTGATGTCTATGATTTTTTTTTAATATTTGGTGTTTTATTTTTGGTGTAGAATTTGTTTTTTGTGGTGGTTCTCTTAAGTTTAACTCTGATTTGTTTCTTTCATTGAGCCTACAAAAATGCTTGTTTTAGTCTTATTGTATCGACAGCTAAAGGAAATTAATTATAAAGTTCATTCAAAATATTAGAACTATGGAGGGTTTGAATACAAGAAAGTATAAAAATTTCATTATGTCAGTTAGTAGAGGAAAATATTTGCCTGGTCACAAGAGCATCACAGTCTGGTTCTGTATAAAACACAAACATTTTCTTGACTGGATCTATTTTTTGCTATCATTCCAAATGAAGTTTTGTTAGTGGGTTTAACAGCATAGATTTACTTTTTTAATAACATTGAACAATAAAAGGGCCACGTATGTAAATGTTTTCCTAATCCAAATACGCAGCTTTGAGACTGCTTATTTTCTTTCATAGGGGAAGTGGGCTGCAGCTCATCTTGTAAAATTACAAACCTAATCATTCAGGACAAGAAATCACAACTTTTTTGGGTTTGGTTCTGTGTTAGGTCTCTGAAACTTTGAAGGCCAAGTTCTCTGTTGTCTTATGTGGATACTGCTGCTCCAGGATTCACATCAAAGAGTTCACCCATTTAAAGGGCTGTAATAGTACTAGACAGTGGGTGCAGTAAGAATTTTACTGGTAAATAGCCTGAAACACCCACTGCTGTTGGCATTCCACATTTTCATGTGGTCAGAAAAGTAACTTATTATTGGAAGGCATACCTTGTGTCTTTGTCCTCCAAAACAATTAAAACACAAATTTAGTTTAAGAGTGTCCTCCAGTGTGTCAATGTACTGGAAAAGTTCTTGCTTCTTTTAAGGAGATTTTACTTGGCGATCTGGCATATATGGGCTGTTTCTGTGCATTTATTTCTCTGTTGTATGCTGGCTCTGGAAGGAGTTTTACAACCATGAGTTTGCCATTTCTCCTTCCCCTCCCCTGTCATTATGTTGAGGTGCACATAAGTGTCCTGAGAGGGACCACCAGCCAGAGGTGGCCCTTGTGCCTCTGGTACACCAAGAGGGTTGTTCACCTCCAACAGCCACATGTGAGGTCACGAACCAGGAGGGAAAACCTGAGGGAGGAAAGAGGGAATCTGAGCTCATGACAGATGTTCCCAGCAGAAAGATCACAGAATCACAGAATTGTTTGCGTTGGAAGAGACCTTGATGGTTAGCTAGTTCAATCCCCCTGCCATAGGCAAGGAACCTTCTACTGAGATGAACTTAGCAACAAAGTGGGAAACTTCCAAGCTGAGAGAGAAATTTGTGTCTCTGAACCCAGTACCCTCACTCACAGAAGTGAGGAAGGCTTGTTCTTGAAGGAGATGGCAAAGTTACGAGTACAAAGCAAAGAGGAAGACAATCAAAAATCAGTAGCAGGTACAGTGGACTCAGAGATAGAGGTGGTTGGATTAATCTGTGGGACACCCATATAGACAACAGATGGATGAAATCAGGAGAGGAATATGGAAAGAAGATCCTAGAGATGGAGAGACTGGAAAAATTTCCATCCTAGTCACAAAGAGGCATCCTGGCAAGGAAGTGTGTAGATGTTATCAGTTAAAGGTTATCTCACACTGCTCCTGCTGGGTGTGTGCTGAAAGCTGGTGTGGGGCTGGAAAAGGGAAACATTTGCCTCAAACATTTTTGCAACGCTTTATCAGTTTGTTAACATTTGGTCTAACTGCTCCCCGGTGCCTTTTCCCCATCCCCCCACCTCAAATCCCAGGCGTCAGAGCTCCTTTCACAACATATTGATAATAACCAACACAGTTGTCCATCTTGGAAATAATAAAAGCTATAGACTGTAATAGATTTTTAAAGTTACATTTCGAGTTTAATGCTTATAACTATATCACTGGGAGCAGGTACTTGGCACAAATGTCTCCATTGGAGCATAAACACCTTGGCCTATAGCCTCTGAGAGTTTATCAGTGCCATGGGAGATATTTCCTGCTATGTACATGCTCCTCTACAATGAATGAACAGCTTGCAACTACATATTAATCTACTTGATGACCTAGATCAAGAACAAGGAAAATAATATTGATAAGTCAGTCACTTTTCCTTTTTGGTATATTCCTGACTATAAGCACTGGTAGGGAGGCAAACAGATGAATTGAGACTTTGCTTTCTGACACAGGTCAATATCGTTAAGAAAACTTTTAATTATTTCTGGGCCAGACTGAGCAGGTCTGGTGAGAGGATTGTGGAAGGTGAACTTAGTCCTACTGGGATTGAACTGAGAGCTGCAGTGTTACATCACTGACTGGATGGTTGAAATACAGAGTTGCTGTGAATACACTGCTGTTGCAGTGATCTACATCAGCCAGGATCTGGACTGTCATGCCTGATTCTGTGAGAAACTTTTCCATGCAGGTTATTTTGTGCTGTGTGGCATCGCCCTGTTAACCTCTGAGCATTGTGTCCTGGCTCTAAGCAGAGAGTTCAAATCAAGGCAAATAAACTCAAGTGTTATCTGATAGAGGATTATGCAGCCCTGCAGTCATTCAGCTGCAACCTCTACAGTCACCTTCGCATACACCCTGTATCCTTCTTGGTTATGCTCATCTTTCTCCTAGCACCTCTTTAAATTACACACCTGCAGAGGCACTGATCACTGCAGTGATCAGCCATAAAGGAAAGACATTGCTTCTTTGCCCTCCTAAATACCTTGAAACACCCCTGATTAATTTTTCACCAAAAATAGTCCACCCTGAATGGACTGAGAGGAATTTACCACTGACATTCTCTAGGCCAGTATTTGTGGATGGAATCCCACTCGCTTAGCTCTGACCATTGTGTATTCCAGCCCCAAATCCCCCTTTTCTGCCACACCAGCTAATATGCCTTTTAGTCTTTGTTCTTGCCAAGCTTAGAGAAAAACAAGGACTTTTTCCATTTAATGTAAGTATCACAATAAGAAAAAATTTTCAAGTGAGAAAATATGACTGTTGCTGTTTTCAACAGAAAGTGCTCACCAATGATCCATATATTCAAGATGTATGGGAAATTAATACCTTAACACATGTATTAGGATGTCAAAATGGCATGCCTACTTACCCATTTATCAGGTTAAAGGAGGAGACTGGTGTGACTTTAGATAGTCATTTCATTTCTATGTGCCTACATTCTGTCATTTAAAACCAGGAATATGGATAATAAACAATAGCAGAATGTTATTGAGTTGTTCACATTTATAAAGCCCTTTGATATTGTCTATGCCTCAGTTTTCTCATTTGTAAAACAAGAGTAATAATTCATATATTTATAGCTTTAAAGGGTGGGTAATCTAATTTGACATCCTGTGGAGCAAAATCCTTAGCATTTCATTTAGCTATTCCTTCACTCTTCTCAGTAACTCGTGGTCTAAAGAAAGCACATTTTAGAAAGGCAGGAGATTTTAATTTTAAAAATGTCATGTGACTGATAACCTCCCTCAACTCTTGGCAAACCATGCCCTTCATCAAGCATCCAAACTATTAAAACTGTGATCCTTATTCACCACGTGATATTGTTCACGATTCCTAACTTTCCAGTGTGTTTTGAGACACCTTACAAGTAATTTATTTTATTGGACAATTTGCACAACAGATTCTACTCCATCTATTGCTTCAGTTACTCTGAGATATGCTGGTGGCCTGCACTTTATGACATCCTGCTCTGATATCCCTTTTTTAAGAAATTTGAGCCACACTGGCTGAAAGCTATCCAATGGATGTTTGTGATACAGCCCCAGTTAGGATAGAAATGTGTCATTAGTGGTGACCTGCCAGTGATTTTTCTCAAGTGGGCAGAGGAGCATTGACCAAACCACCACTAAGAGGCTGCTAAGTGGATCTCAGCACTGTCTGACTTTCCACTCATCTTCCCTCCCCGATCTGTAGAGCTCTGTTATTTCAGGAGTCACTGGAGTGCACAGAAAGGAGCATTCCAAGTGGTGGGAACCATCTGCTTCAGAGGGTGTTGCTGGCAGCTCATCTCCAAGCTGCATCTTAGTCAGGATTGAGAATTTTCTAATTTGATGCTGTGACTAAAATCTTGTTGTCAGTCGTGTGTCATCCTCAACAAATTTCTTATGATTTGGTTATTGTGAGGAAGACAGCTGGATGCAAATACAGATGAAGGCAAGTCCAGCAGAAGAGATGAGGTTGTGCTTGCATGGGTGCACAGGCACACACACAAAATTGTCATTGCTGTAATTGCAAAATTGCATTTTCCAAATATTTCAAAGTCTTTTTTTAAGACTTTTTTATCTTTTTTTATCTTTCAAATAATTCTGTATTTTTTTTCACATTACCTCTTTTGTATTGGTCCCTGTGAAGGAAAGAAAAAGATAATTTTGCTGTGAAATCCAGTGTGTCTATCAGAGAAGTATAATTCACCATTTCAAATTCCAGTTGTGGGTAGCTTGTTGATGGAAAATTTGTTTGATTTTCAAGGTGACAAATACAAACAGTTGCCTCTGAGTGGACTCTTGGCTACTCCATGCAAAATAATTTACTTTTGTCCTTTTTAAAGCCGCCTTTTGGGCCTATCATGAATGAACCAGCTGCCTCAAAACTTGGATAAAATATTATTCTTTTACATATACAAACCAGTGAAACAGTTAAAATAACATTGGCATAATCTTGCCAAGGGGATTTGGTTGAACCATTAGGTAAGGTCTGCCAGATATATATAGTTTCAGCTGTTAAAATTGCATATTCATGTGTTTTCCATATACCTATTGGCCTCTCTCTCAGAGAACTTTGGAAAATTTTTTTACTAGACTATAATTAAACAACAGCAGTTGAGACAGGGTATTCCCCAGAAATTGGAAAATGAGGAGTGTGTGGTGGCCACTTGCAGAGTTGCTCATTAATCTTGAGAAAATTCAGAAAGAACAAACTCGGTGTGAAGAAATGATGGGGCAGGGGGGGCACAGAACTAAAACACAATCTTATTGTACACGTGTTTTGCAGATTTAAGTTTTGTGCAAGGAATGCAATTGAAATAATTCCCTACAGTCCAGCCAGTCTATATTATTTGTCCATATTATTTCCCCCTACCCCTAGAAATTGACTTGAGTTGGTGCCACATGTCCCAGTGCCATCAGTCTATGTGTCTGGAAATAATTCACTCCTAGGCTAGCCTAGATTTCTGATGATTTCCCTGGCATACGACTCTAGCTTGCAGTATTTATGAAGCAGTGAGTCAGGTTCTCTGTTTCTTTTTTTTCAATGAAACACAACATTGAGCAGCTTCTGGGATGTTTGTGTTGGTTAAGTTTTCTTTCCTGAGAGTTCTGCCTTGCCAGAGCTGCCTCCTTGGTAGGACTTACCAGTTGTCTTGATGTAGTAAGAAGTTATTTATTAAAAGGATATCCTTTCTTGCCCTGTCTGTGGGCAATTAGAATGTTCAGATCCCTACCCCAGATCAGCCTGGATCAGGAGTGAGAAGCCTATTCCTGGAGAATTATTCGAGAGCTGTGCGATCTAAATCGGGCGGTCACGTTTCTGGTGCAGAGGAGCCTGAACGCTGCTAAATTCGGCAGGACAACAGGGAAGTCATCCAAAGCTCTCACTATGGCTTACACATTGTCACCCACCCACCTCCAAAGCATTTATGTGACCCATCAAAGCTCCTGTTTCCTCGCTAGCTTGGCTTAAGCGTTGGCGCCGTTGTCTTCAGAGACCCGTGCTTTAGGCTCAGCCTGTGTAGATCAATGGTCAGAGCAGAAAATGGGCTGAGCAGGGCCTCTGAAATGCTTCAGCATGGAAATCCACACAGCTGTAGGTCCTGGGTATGACATGGTGGTTGTCCGTGCTGTGTTCTCCACCACTCCAAACTGTAGTCCCACTGCACTCACATCACCTTGGCATGTCTCTGATTCCTCATTCACCACATGCTATTTTGTAATTTTTCACACATCAGAGCCCTGAAAGCAGTCCAAAGATAAGTATTTAAAAGGATTTTAATAGAATATAATAGTGGAGCCTAATGTAATCTAAAAGTTACCCCAAGATTAAAGAAAGCAAGCAAGATTTTTACATAGACCTTACTTTTGTAATGGACTGGGATCTAGTGTGTATGCCACTGTCTTTCTCCTCTTTAGTAAGAACCATATGAATATTAATTCATAGCCTTCCAGAAAAATCTATCTATCTATCTATCTATCTATCTACCCACCCCCCCTACCTACCTATCTACTATCTGCCTATGTTTATATTTTTAATATGTTTTGCTTTTGCTTTGAGGAGAGAGTTTTCTGTCTTGGACAGCTGGGATGGTTGCTTTTGGGTTTGGAAAAAATGGTGTTTTGATTTCCAAGTGTGTAGAAACTGTACTGGTGTTTTTCAGCTTAAGAAAGGTCTGTGGTCTTGGATAGGAAAGTTCTGATGTTTTAAGTATACAGGCATTGATAGGGAAATACTGAAAAATAACTCGTGCTATTAAAAAAAAATCAGTTGCTGGGCCTTTTTTTTTTTTTCCTTCTTTTTTATTTTTTTTTATGTCAGCAGTCTACAAACATTTATTTGGAGAAGTTTATTGGCTGTGCAGACGTTTGTACTGATATAACACAAGTGACTCTTGTCTTGATATCCTGTGAGAAGTCAGTCGTAAACTCCTGTCATGTCTATTCTCTTTGTCTCTTATTTCTTGGGCCCCAGTATAATGTAGGGTAGACATCACTGACACACTCAGAGTATCAGTTTCCTGAAGCTGATAATCCACCAAATTCTAAATCTTAAAGCAACAGAACCTGAATTTCCTAGATTAAGCATTCAAATAATGAAGGAGGAAGGGGACGGAAGTGGGGGGAAGAAATCAAGTAACCCTTTCCAAAATTTAATAAATAAAATAAAAAACCAAAACCAGTGCAAACTACTGGAATTATTTTACAAAGACTTTGCACATCTGAAGTCCCGTGTGCTGCAGGCAGTGCACCCAGAGCAGCTTTCTTCTGCACGTTCTGCTTTTTGAATATCAGAACCCCCCTTCACAGCAGGGAAAACTGGTGAACAGAAAAGCTAAATGCTAAACGTCCCACTGGAGGTTCTTGGCGAAACTAGGAGCAGCACTCAGAGATTCTGGCTCCTGTTTCAATATCTTAATTACATAATTAGCCTTGCTTAAATCAGGTCATGTGGCACTCAATCTGACTTCCTTTGCTGTCATGCTATCTGTGCTATGTAATTCTCTTGCCAAGATAGTGTGTGGAGCCTTAAATAATCCAAGATATTCTAGTAAGGCATGGTAAAAAGTTAATTTAAAAAAAAAATCACATAAACATATATATAAGGAAATTAACACTGTTAGAGATTAACATAATCAAACAAAATATGGTTCATTACAACTGTATATATTACCATGCATTTAAATGAATGCTGATTGAAGGGAAAATGTATTTTCTCTGCACTGAAATGAATCACAAGAGCAAAACCAGTGAGCTTCTTTTAAGAATCTGTAGCTAAGAAATTTATTTCATAGGTAACAAATGGTAAACGGACAGGAATAGTTATTTCTGTTAAAGGAATAAATCTGCTGAAATACTGTGAAACATTTTCTGTGCAGCAAGCCACAATATATACAATAATGCAGTAAAATCCTCCACCAAATATCTGTTAAAGGAATAAACCTGTCAAAAGAATTAATTTTCTGTGCAACAAGGTTATTCATTCAACAGGCTTCCACCATATGTAATTTATGAAGCAAATTATACTATTCCAAAAAGGAAAGGGAAACTCATACAATGCAGTTTAAACTAGAGCAAGACTGGCTGGAAGAATGCAGCCTTAAAAGTCAGGAAATCTCTGAGCAGAGCCAACTGCCTGCTCTGTCGGTGAGCAAGGAGCTCTCAGTGTGCACCAAATGCTTTACCATGGCTGTGGGGACAAAAAAAAGGAACACCCTTCTCATCATATATAAAGCCAACCTGGCGATGTAATAGGCAGGGGAACCATTCACATTCCTGATTTCTGTTCAAAAAGGTTCTTTCCCAGCGTATCCCACATTTATGGGTGAACAGGAGGTGCAGTGCAGTCCTAGCAGAATTACCTGTCCAGTGAATCAAAGGGTACTGAAAGTATTACTGCTTGAATTAGTGGATCCTGTAGTATGTAATAGTACCTGGTGGTGTTTTCTTTGCTGCTGCTTTCAACCTCATGCTGTTTTTTCACTTTGGTGCCATTGAGTTTGAATGGAGGAGGCAGAGGGACTCACCAGCACTCAGAAAATGTAGTTATCCCTTCCAGTCACTGCAGACCTGAATCAAAAAGCATTGAAAAGTGTTACATGAAACTGTGCTCCCTTTTACCTGCAGCTATAGCTTTGCTGTCTGAGCCAAAATCATCAAAATAATCAAACTTTGCCCCATGCCAGATCTATTATTTGAAAATCCCATTGTAATTTTTTTTCTTGGTTATCTGTCTGGAGGCCACAGTAACTTTTGGGTGAAGTCTTGTAATCCAGCCTGAAGTGTCATCCTCATTGTCAAGTTTAAAGCATCTGAAATACTTTATTTAGAAGTCTTTAATTCCATGCAAAAGTCTTCCAGTCCCGGGCAGATTAATTTGCACTGTGTCTCAATCTTATTATTTTAATAACTTTTCACTAACCTCTAAGCAAGTAGAATGTTGCTTCCTAGAATAATGATAAAGTTTCCTTAAAAAAAACCTGTGGCAGGGTGAAAGTTGCTTTGTTTGGGCTTTTGTTACAAATCCAGAGACTAAGCCAGGTTCAGTGGGGTTCATGTACCTTTTGGCAAGTGTGGGCTGAGTATCACCATAGAATCACGGAATGTTTGGCTTGGAAGTGACTTTAAAACCCATCCAGTTCCACCCCCTGTCAGGGAAGGGACAATTTCCACTATCCCAGGTGGCTTCAAGCCCCATCCAACCTGGCCTTGGACACTTCCAGAATTGGGACAAGTGATGTCAAGCCAAGTGTGAACAAATATGGACTGATTTATGGTTTTGGGTGGAAATCAAGTGCAACCAAGTGAAATGTGGCAGGGTACCTAAGTCACCATTGCTTTTTTTGAGTTTTGTTAACCCAAAGCTAAAAGAAGAATTCAAGGTATTGGATTCCTATGACATGGGTGATCCCTTTCAAACATAATTCTATAGGTAAGGAGTGGAGAAAATGCACAAATCATACCGGATAATTAAGAAAATTACAAAAAATGCCACAGCCACCTTTGCACTTCGAGATAGACAAAAACCAGTGCTTCCTTTAAACAGCAGCTGTAGTCACCTGGAGAACTGCTCAGGAGGGAAACAAGCACAAGCAATAATTCACAGCCAGTTAACAGACAGCCTCCAGTGGGGAAGCTCAGGCAAAGATTACATAAAAGAGATTTAGATTTCCAGGGATTGTCCGTTCCAGGTCTATTTGTTTACATAAATTTGTCAAAGCAGAATTAAAAGCTGCAGTTAAGATCCAGAAGTCCGTATTTGTGATTGAGCTAGGTGTAATACTTGAAAGTATGTTCTTATCAAATTGCAATATGACTTTATTTTTTTTTCCTGCAGGCAAACTAGGGAATAAATTGCCTCCCATGCAAATCCGCTCATCTGGTCTTTGTTGGTTTTTTTTTTTTCCCCCCTCCCCCTGTTTTGTTTCATTTTGTTTTATCAGTCACTGAAATCTGATCTCAAAAAAATGTAGGCAGATGTACAGAAGACTTATTTTTCCCTTGGCACACTGTTTAAAAACTTATAAATTACCTCCCACTCTTTTAAATCATCCTTCTCGAGGTGTTCCAGCCAGGCATCTTCACTGGCTGCCACATCCTAAATTCTTTGGGATTTGCTGTTGGCCTGAAATTATTGTGCTATGTGAGCTCATCATCTGGGATATTAAAAATATCCGTTATTTCAAATGTGATTCGTATACCCAGTGGCATTTGAGTAAACAGCAACATCACTGACTCAGGGATCCAGCTTGGCTCTGTGACATGTACTAAGTGCAAAAGCAACACCATTTTAGGAAGTACAGAACTTGAAGATTATTTTGTTTATATATTATTGACTGGAAGGAAGATCTGGCCTCCTAAGCAAGTGTATAAAAAGATCTAGGAAACAGAGGCCAGAAAAATAAATCTTTGTTGAAATAAAATTTTAAGTTTCCTGCTCCTGACCTCCTCAAGAAAGGTCTCATTTTTCCTTTCCCTCATATTTTGAGTGTTGCACAGAACTGTAAACCATGAAGTGCTTTCTCAGTGATGGATGTTGCTCCTGCTCTAGGCCGAGTTCTGCTGCTGAGGAGATTTTGTTTACTGAGAGTGCTCACCATTTCAGTTGTGGCTGTTGTTTAAATAACTGTTTAAATTGCTGATAAAGATTATTCTAGTTAGAGAACATCCTGAGTGGTCTAAAATACTGAAAAGTGAGCCCTTAGTTGAGATTGACAATAAAGTCTGATTAATAGTTTGATTTTTAAAACAATTACATAAAAATATTGTTTGAAATCATTCATTTTAAACAGCTGACATTTTAATGCATAAATATAATTACACACTCTTTAAGAAGAGACTAATTTTGGTCTTGATATATATGCTGGCAATTGTGTATTTGAAATAGAATCATAAAATGTAAAAATTTTATATTTAATCACCAGTGTCAAAAATTATTAGGTAATAACCACAGCAGGGGAGAATGTGATAAAAGATACAAAGGCCCATATTTAAAACATAATTTTTCTAATACTTACTGTGATTTTAAGATGTCATGTCGTCATATGAAGGTGAGCAGGTCAGATGCAAAATTGACTTTTTCTTTTTTTAGTGTGATCAATTTACACTCGTGGTGGGGTTAAGCTTACTGGAAGCCCAAGTCCTCTTTGTCCACCCTCCAGGTACATCCTAGGGACATCAACCCTGCTCTCCATGGGTTAAATAAACCTTCCTCCCATCCAAACCCAGCACGGTGCTCCTGCACAGCACAGACACAGAACAGGAGCTGGAGGAACTTCTGAAAAGAAATCTGTCATCTCACAAAATGCTGTTTAATTATCTCACACCTGGTGGTTTTCCACAAGGAATGGGGATTTTCCTTTCAGATGCTTAACATCTTTCTGCAGCACCAACCTGAGTGCTTCCATGGCAGAGAGAAAAGGACTCTGACAGCTCTATTGGAGGCTATAATAGTGCTCAGAGCAGGAGAGTCACATCCAGCGTGTGCTCTCACTGAGTTTAGGGCCCTTTTTAGTCAGCAGAGATGACTCTGATCCTTGTAGTTTGCTGTTTGTCTCAGTAATCTTTTTTCCAGACATGCAATAACTACTATGAAAAATGCATCCGCTGTTTCCAGTCCATTTGTGACCATCAAAAGATCTGAGATTTTTAAGTCACAGCCCCCCACAAATGGTACCATTCAACTTGCAGAGCAGAAGGCTGATGTATTAGCATTATTCCTTACTACAGTGACTTATTTACCTCTGGGACAGAGCTCAAGAATTTATAAGCCTTGCAGAAAGGAGTAGCTGCCCTGGCCACCTCACAAAAGTGCTCTGCAATCACATCTCTGCTTTCCTAAAGGAACTAATAGGATCAGTCCCAACAGAGACAGAACATGAGAGAGCAGCAATGTGGCAGGATAATGGCCAGGCATTTCTGCTATTACCCCTGTAGTGCCTTTGAGTGACCACTTTTAAGTGGAGAATTGGGGTTTGTGGAGTACTTTAGTGTCATTTTTACTCTCCAATTTTTTTACTCTGGCTTTGCTAAAATGAAAACTGCTTTTGAACTGCTCTTCACTGTGGCTGCCTGCACAGGAGGGAGAAATGGGACAAGCATAGCAGGAGTCCTGCATTTCAAAACTCTTCAGCACCTGCTGGAGCCATCCAGGGGACCATCTGCCCATCCATGGGTGATCAGTCCTCTGTGGCTGGAAAAGGGGATGGGGACAAGGTGTGGAGGAAGAAATCATTTTCTTAAGGCTGCAGGTACTCCTGGATTAATGCCAGCCTTGAAATAAGATTTTTGCTACATGTAATAAGGGCAATCCAGAAGTGCTGAGGAAATTAAAATAAATTCAGAGACAAAATTAAATTTTAGATTGAAACACCAAGGATTATTGGTTTTTATCTAGAAGGCAGATGATGGTATTTAGCAAAGCAGGTGATTTTTAAATTGTATCTGTAATCATTTAACAAAAGTTACTGAGAGTAATTTGAGAAGAAAGTAGGCAAAGTGAAAGAGGTAGTTCAAGACAGTGCTAAGTTCAGCCAGGAGGTCAAACACGAAGATGCCTAAATGAATGAAAAATATTTTTTTCTTAATCCCAAAAGCATAAAAACAAACTGACCTGGGTGAGAAGAAACCTTTAAAGGTCGTTTCATTCCACCCCCTGCCATGTGCAGGGACACCTCCCACTGTCCCAGGTCACTCCAAGCCCCGTCCAGCCTGGCCTTGGGCACTGCCAGGGATCCAGGGGCAGCCACAGCTTCTCTGGGCATCCTGTGCCAGGGCCTCCCCACCCTCACAAAGAAGGATTTTTTCCTAATATCAGACTTAAACCTGGTGCCACAGAAAATCTGTTCCTGACAACACTTCTACAATTTGCTACAGTTCACCTCAGGAGCATTCCCCAGTAGGCACCACGTGGTTTTCCTCTTCAGGCACACTTCCCTCTCCTCTCAGCCCTGGCAATGAAATACCAGGCTAGAAAGATCTTTTCTACCATTTCCCATGGCCTTTTTTATGTTCTTACTTAAGAAGTACCTGGCTTTGCCAGTTTCAAATTCTTTAATTTAAATGAAAATTAAATTTTTATGTTATTATTAGATTATTTTATTTA
>VZTR01023287.1:324749-335434 GCA_013400775.1 Chaetops frenatus | reverse complement strand
AACAAGTTCTTTTCTTTCTTTATGCTTTTCTTTCTATATGCGACGCTTCTGAAATTAGACACTGAGGGTTTATGCAGACTTTTACACATTGGCTGAAGACCTGCAGAGGTTACAAAGGTGGTATTTATTGGAATATGTAGAGTACTAACCACAAGAAAATAAATATAGGCTGGTAGGTGTTTATTTTGCGAGCTAATGTCTTTTCTGAAATGGTTTTTTTACTCTTCCTATTCACAAGCCGTAAGATTAGGGTCCCTGCTGATCTAAAGGGAATTCTACTGTTGTATAGGTTTTTTGCTTTTTCTTTTCATCCGTTTTTAGAGGCACTGTGAACCACGGTGCTTCTGGAAGTATAGTTATCATCAGTGGCATTTCAGTAGTGCAAAAGGTGTCAACAGAAAAAACATACAGTTGTTTCTGAAAGCAGTAGCTTCCTCAAGTTCCTTTTGAATGTGGATGATGAGAATCCTGAGACTGGCAGCAAGGTGCTGTGCTGCAGTATTCTGTGGAAAGTGGGTAACTCATGCAACAAGGATTTCACTTGTAAAAGTACTGACCATCATTAGGACTCGGCTGTGAGAATTGTTCCAGTTCACGAGGTGTGGATGATCAGGTGCAGACACACAGCTACATTTGCTGTTCACATTTCAATTCTCTTCTATATTATTTGCATGTTTTAAAGCAGAAGGTGTAGTGAATATATTAAAATTGTCCACTGAGGGCAAACTCAAAAACACCTGGGAGATTTAGAAATACTGGTGTTACCAAAAGCCATGTCCCTAAAATCAAAATAATCAGATTATTTTGGAAATCTTGCTCAGGATTCCATTGGAAAGAGAAATAAGAAGATGCTTGCAGTTCTTTCTGAATTCTACTCCTGTGGCTTAAACCAGAAGTACCACAAGTTCCCACAGAACAACTTCTTGTAGTCTTTGCCTGAGATCTCCTTGAACAAGAGGTGATGGTGCTAAGGTGAAGCTGAAGATGCACAGATGCTTGTTGGATACCTAATTGGCTGCTGCCAAATTTCCCTCAGCTGGACTATGGATTTTGGTCTTATTTNTGGTCTTATTTCCATAACAGAGCCAGTGCTTATCAGAAGACTTGTGAAAACATAGCTGTGGTACTTGTAGGTAGATGGACTTAGCTTTTCTTTGAATCAACTTGGCTGAAATTGATCAACAGTTTAAATGGTGTATGTGGGTGCAGATTGGGTAAGGATTTGGGAATGGGGATTGAGAGGCAGAAATCTGCATTGCAAGCGTTGCTTTCTTACAAGACCAGGATGGAAGTAGGCTACTGCATTTAAATTCTAATGTTTTTCTTTTTGTTTATTCATTTTTTTATCTTGGTATTTTATTCCGTTGTCAATTAGAGTTTTAATTTGCAGGAAATAAAAAGTGATAATATCACAAGTAGGCCAGGATTTCCATGAACATCCTTAATGTTGGTGGATTCTGTAGTGTGTATGCTATCTGTACTATAGTGGTCTTTGTTTATAATAAATGAGGCCCATCATGCCTCAGACATAAACAATGGAAAAATTAGGATTTTTGATTTTCCATACTTCATTTGACAAGTTTCTTTATTGAGCACAGTAACATTTAAGGATAGGAACTAAACTTTGTTGGTTACCTTGGTACTTCTTAGAAGACAAGTGGACAGCTTACCCAAAGGTGTAACTCAAGTGATTTGCTTTGGTAGACTATGATTTACCAGTAAAATAATTATTAATTGCTTTATTTGGCCAAAGAAGTATTGCTGGGTTTTGGTTTTTTTTTAACTGTATCAAGACTGTTACCTCATATTGAAGAAAAGCATTTTCTTATGAAGATGTTTACTGCTACATACTAAGCATACATGTAGCCCATGTTTTTAAACAGCCTTTTGATGTCTGTATATGTTTGGCATATACCCAAGAACAGTTTAGGAGGCATTAATTTGTATGACTTTGAAGCTTAACCAGGAATCTTAATGAAACAAAGGCATGATGAAGTTAGTAAAGCTAATTTAAGTCTCTGAATGTAAATTTTAAATGAAGTTTTTATTGATAATAAATATACTTTGTTTCTCATTAGTCTTCTAGGCTTCAGTGGTAATATCAGTAAAATAAACATGTTTTACAAAGATTTAACATTAAAAATGCTATTAATATGACCCTTGGTACACCAGCACAATTAGATTTCAAAGTGAGCATTTAGGATGTAACAGCGATTAATGACAACCATCGAAAACAATTTTGAACTCCATCAGTTTAACTCAGGAGGGTAAACTTAATATGATAATTTATCTAGTTGAATTGTATCAGCTTAGCAGGAAAGTATGCAAATATGTGACCCTTACCTAGAATCTAAATGGATGCTGTGCTGATAGATTTATCAGTTCCATTAAAGAACTTTAGGGAACTTTGGAATTTCAGCAATTGTTCCCTTGGAGGTTGGAAACCAAACCTGATCTCATACTGGGACCATTCTGGTCTGCATATTTCCATAATTTGCCTTTGCTACTAATATGACAGCAAGACGCAAATAACTGTTTCTAATAATATCAAATGGAGTTGTGGAGGACAGCATTTTAATGTAGTAAAAGACCTCCCCGTGGGGTTGTTATTGCCACTATAGAACAGCAGTTGCACAGTTGCAACAATAGTCTCTTAATTGATTCGTTTAATTAGCAAGAGATGAAGCTTGTGCTGCATCTTGTCATCTGTTATCATGGGGGCGGCTACAGAGAGAATCTCTGCATTTGTCACTCTACACAGTCAGGTTCAGGCAGAGTAAAAGACATTGCACCTATAGAGGTGAGCATTGGTGAGAGTGTTTTCTGAGCATGCTTCCCACTTAGGTTTTCAGTGTGTGGACATATCTGATTTAGGAATCTGCATGATCTCTGGGGGAGAATTTATGACAAAGCATTGTTTTACCGGGGGAAAAATCTTAATCCAGCAATGCCAGGCATTTCTAACCTAAATATGCAAATCTAAGTATTATAGGAATGGTGGATTATTTGGGGCATCACTATTGTAGACTAGATTTACTTGGAAGAAATAGGGTCAGATTAGTGATACCAGCCATCTGCCTTGTGATTGCTTTTTCATGGCATTTTTGTCTCCAGACTAGATAAACAATGAGTTACATGAGCACATGGTCTATGGTAGGGAGCATTGGTAAAAGAGGGACTTTTTTTGTGGCTGGTTTTCCCCAGAGTAGTTATGAATACAGATACAGTGCTTTGCTTGTTTCTGGGAGATGAAGTAATTTTTTTTACTGAGATCTATTTTATTTACATTTTAAGGGTATGTAAATAAATATATTTCGAAGCCATGTAAATCTATTTGGAGCTTCAGTTTCATTTTTCTCTTCTCCTTGGTTTAGCTTTGTCTTCTGTTCAAGGTTATTCTTCCTTATGGAAAGAAATATTTCTAGAGGAGGACAAGCTTCTTGTTAAATGCTANNNAGGGGGAAGCAAGTAATTCTGTGCATGTGAAACACTTGAGATGTCTTCTTGTGGTCTGTTTTTTAAATGGCTGTGCTTTGGGGGGTTTTTTGTTTGTTTTTGATTTTCCACTTGTGTGCTGTAGTGCTGGACATGCCATTAACTTTGGAATACAGTGGTCCTGTCACTCTGTAGCAATATGCTGTCAGAGAAGGCATGCTTTTTAGGACAATTTAAGTGAAGATTTAGCCCACTTATCATTAAAGATCCCATGGTAATTTCCACAAGGTTCTGAGATTGCTTCATATTCTGAGAGTCTTGGCCAAAGTCCACTTTGTGTAATTACCTTCTGTCTGCACAAATCCCTAATGCAATTTTAGATATGTTTGGTATTTTTCACTTCCTGTCCCAAATAGTGAAAATATTGCTACATACTGCTCATAATTACTGTGGGTTATAGCCTAGGTTCAAAT
This sequence comes from Chaetops frenatus, assembly GCA_013400775.1. Taxonomy (NCBI): domain Eukaryota; kingdom Metazoa; phylum Chordata; class Aves; order Passeriformes; family Picathartidae; genus Chaetops; species Chaetops frenatus. Next base: position 331,526 of record VZTR01023287.1, on the reverse strand, counting down.
AAAGAAATTACTTAGTGAGTTTTGTGCTCCCATTGTTAAAACAACAGAATATGTGACAAAAGATGAGTAAACAGCAGGATATAAATTAAATCTGGAAACTGATGGAATAACACTTATTTTTTGACTCTTCTGTTTCACTGCATTTTGGCTGTCTCTGAGCTGAGTATCTCTGCCGCTGGGGCCGTCATTGAGGGAGAGACCAGCTCTCAGGCCATGTCAGAGGTCAAACTTAGCACACTGCATGGTTCTTTGAAGCAGGTCAGAAATCAGTGTGGGGCTCTAAGTGCTGTTGTTGTGCGCTCAGTTGACTTTTACGTGGATTTTATACTTTTTTCTTCCCACAGCTGAAACCCTTGATTGTGTTAAGATTTGTCTCTTAACTAAAACTGGTTTCAGTTCCTCTTTCTGCATGCTTTCATGAACTCCAGAATGTGTGTTCAACCGTGCTGTCTTTAAAGCGGTCCGTTTCTGTGTTGCCTCGTTTGGTAGAATTTATTGCCTTCTACTTGAAGTCAGTGCCTTCATCACTGAAGCTTTTTGTTACTTTGTTGTATGCCATGTCAAATCTTTTTACTGATATTTCGTTTCCTCTTTCTAGTAATCCTTTCTTTGTTTCTTCTGCCATATTTATCTTCTCCATCTTTTCTCAGATTGCTTCTCTTGTGTATTTCCTGTGTCAGCTTCTTTTAGACATATTTGTATTTTGGTTTTTTCTTTTTTTTTTCCTCTAGAAAGATGCATGGTTTGAGAAGAGAGATAATAGTATTAATCTGACATTAACTTTCATGTCTTTCTCTAAGTAGCATTGAGGAGAAGAATAAACTTCAGAAAAAGTGCAATGCATCAGCAAGTCATATAGCTCCTGGAGTTAACATATAAGTGTTATGGATTGGGGGGGAATATCGGGGACTCTTGTAACACAAAAGCTGTTCCTTTGTTTATTAATTTTCTTCGTAACATGTAAAATCTATATTTTGAAGCATTTAAAATTTTGCCCGGGGTTCATTTAAAGCTCTCTGCAAATAACAGGGGAATTTAACATGCAGGGACACAAAGTTTATTTCACCTTTTTATGCAACTGAAGTTCCACATAAATTCTCTTCTGTGTAAAGTATACTGAAAATTATGTGAAGGATGTTGGAAATAAGATTCTGTGCATCCCTGCTCATCTGAAGGACAGCAACCCATGCTGCTGCAAGCATTTACCTGGTACAAGCAGGCAGTCTCCATCTCCATTTCATTCATGCTATTTGATATTTATAGGTGTTGCCCACAGCAAAGGAAGGTGAAGGACAGAGTGGTGGAAGTAGGAGGTATCATGCTTTGTGTGACCATCTCCCAAACACCAGTCTTATGTCTTGGAGAGGTGCCATGTTGGCAGGGTGCACAGGAAATATTCGCATAGCAAATTGTGTTACGAGCAGCAGAACCACAACAAGGTTCTTCCTTCATCTAATGGTGTTTGATGGGGGGGGAGGGAGAGAGAAAAGGGGAGGTCAGGGCAATGTGGATGAAAAGAAAGGGCCCACACTATTGTAAGGACAGTGAAAACAACCTGCCCCTGTGCCAGAGACCTTCAGCGTATGTGACAGAGCAGTGCTGAGCAGGCCACAGGAATATTCAGTTGAGCCCAAAAAGCCCTGTGGGTAGGAAAGCTGTGGTAGTGTCCTGTGGTTCCCCTAGAACTCCTGCTCCTCCCTGCCTTAGAGTGACTTCTCTTGACATGCCCTCAGAAACAATTTTCACTTGCTGCTTTCTTTGACGTCAGCTTTTATATGAGGAAAAACAAAGATGTTTGAGTTTTAAAATACTTACATTAGTGTTCTGTTACAAGTCTTTGGGCGTTCCTTGTTTTTTTGTGAGGGTTTTCTGTTGTTTTGGGGTTTTTTTTCTCCCTAGGTTTGTCTTTTAGTTATAAAAGAGCTGCAGGGAAGCCCTCCCTTAGCCTTGCAAGTTCCAAGCCCACTGTTAACATTTAACAAATACTCAGCAAGCAGAACAACCCAATGTGCTCACTGTACCTAAGCCAGATCTGGACACTGCATCAAGAAGATCCTAGCTACGTTCTGACAGGCATTTGTTCCACAGCCTGATTTTGACACATTGACTGAGACCAAGAATACATGATAATGGAAATAGCCTTGTTTATGGTATCAAATGGTGGCTTTTGTGAGGCACAAACTGTACTCAGGTGTCCTGTAAAGCAAAATACAACTTTTGCAAAATTGCGAAGGATCTCAAGATGCTAGAGAGGCAGTGGATTTCTCCACCCTTAAAATGTTTCTCATCATGCTGCAGGCAAGGTGAAGACCCAGAACGTTAATGTTTCCTAATTTATCTTCAGTAGCCAAATAGATTAGCAGTGTTACATGTGGAGTGACTGTACAAACATGCTTACACTCAGAGAGGCCAGGGATGACCCTTATAGAATGTTTGAGGTTGAAGCAAACCCTGCACTCCTTCAAAGCAGGGTCAGTGAGAGCAGACTTGTCAGGGCTATGTCCTATTGGCTTTTGAATATCTCTATGAGCTCCATATCCTTACAATATGTTCAGTAATTTGCCAATTCTTGGGTGTCCCCAGGGCACCGGGCAGTTGACATAGAAGTGATGTAGATGAAGAAAATCAGGACAAGCAATTCCAGGTCTGTGGTAATGCTGAGTGTAAAAGAGAATAATCATTCTTTGCCAGAGCTTGTGTAACTGTACTGAGAAGTATCCAGTTGAGGAGAGGTCAGAAGCTCCATTTCTAATAGGAAAAAGACTGAACATTTGTGATGGAGACAGAGGTATATAGCAGAATGCCACTAGTGCTATTATATTCAGGAGGAGTTTTCAAAAGCCCATCACTGAATGATCCACCTTCAATGCTTCATCTGCTGAGACCCTGCATTAGCAGTGGTGAATTTTAAGTCCAAGACTGTCCCATTTGTATTCTTCTCAGGNNNNTCTTTTCAGGTGTCTCTCAGCACTGCAGAAGCTTCTGCACCGTTGCACCAGTTCTTGAAGCATTTTCAAACCCATGTGGTGTTTGTGGTGTTTCAGTTTTGGTCATGTGGCAGTTGGCACCAATTGGTTCCAAAACCATTTTCAGCATCATAAGACTGCTGGGAGGCCCCTCCAGCTGTAGAGAAAACAAATTGCTATTCTTCTTTTGATTTTCTTCTTGCTGGCTTGGTTTGTGGTTCGCAAAGTTCACTCCTGTTCTGCTAGAATGATATTTGAACTGGCTTCAGTAACATGAGATAAGTAATTTACCTGAAACACCTCATCTGGAAAAGGATTATTCTCACTGACAGATGATCTCGTGGTGTTTGTGCAGGCTGTGTGCCTGTCCTGGGTTGAGCAGTTAGCCTCAAATTACTGACAACTCTGTTGAAAGTGGGTACTGGCTGCCAAAGAATTTGGATGTGCTGACTGAGATTGGAGAATAGGCACCCCAATAGCTAGTTGTTGAGTGGAAGTAGGTTAGTCTGAGCCAAGCTGACTTCCTTGGGCTTGAGGAAAGCAGGGTGGACACTTACCATAGATTCCCTGCAGTGTCATTCTGGGGAGGGAGGCACTGTAAGAAGACGTATCAAATCAACTACTTGAGGTTGTAGTAGAGATATCAGGTTGTTGGAACTCATTTTCTGTATATAAATTTTGATGAACAGAGTAAAAATGCATCTGAGGAAGTCAGGCAGAAGGCTGTGATTTCCACCAATATTCATGTATGACAGTGTGAGATGTCTAGCATGAGCAAGTCAGATGCTTGGTTTTATGCACAGACTGCAAACTGAATGGCATATATTAGTTTTTGTCTTCACTACAGACTGTAGTACTCTCCAGGCCACTGTGGCTTCTCAGCAGCAGGAGACAGCAGCAGAGAAGTTCCCCTGCAGAAAACCTTTGTACAAATGCAGCTGCTTCCTAGGAAACTCACTGCCACAGGCAGTGTAGGCCTAAAAGCCTTTGCAGTTTTTGGCGTACACGTCGCTCTCTTGTGTCCAAACTAGAGCCACCTCTCAGTACCTAAAGGATTTGTCAGTGCCTGATAGCTCAGAACTAGACCTCCAGGGCAGAGTAAGCCAGTGCAGTGCAGCCCTCCCGAGATCAGCCTGGAACTGCTCTTGTTTTGGTTTCGATCCATTTTTCATTTAGTGTCAGAATTTCCCTATGTAATATACAGCTAAAAGTGATTTTCAAGTACTTTGGCTTAATCGTGTTTTTATTCCCCACCCCCATGCTTTTATGTTTGAAGGCTCCATTAGTGTCCATAACAAAGAGAGAGTAACACAGATGGTAAACATTTTTACCACAGAACACCAGCAGTGAACACCATATCACTGATTTAGGAGTTTCTGCACTGTGCTTGCTCAGCTGTACATAATCACTCTCATTTCCTTCCCTTGGGTTTCTGGCCAGCTTAGGGAGACTTTACTGACGTGCTCAGTGAAGTCTCCCTGGCATTGCTGGGCTATTGCTCAGTTCTCATCTGTGCCTCTTTGTGGAGCAAGAAGCTCCACACTGGAGCTGGCGTTTTTTGCTGGCGTGTTCTCTGGTTTTCAGAAACGTATTTTCATCAAATGTACAAGGCTGAAATTAAAGTTATTTTGGGCGAGGACAATATCTGCCTTAGCTGCCAGGCAGCCTTAGTGCATTTGAATGCCTCCCTGATACAAAAGATAATAAACCTTTGGGAACTGTGATTAGCCTTGCTAGGGTTTTGTGGGATAGTTGCCATGGTAGAAGCTAGTGAACATTTGGTACAAAGCAATAACATTCTTAAAGTTTCAATTTTCATTCTGGGAATGCTGATAGAAAGATGAATGCTATGAATAAGGGTGGTTGGTTCTCTATAGTAGTTCAAATAAAACTGTAAAAAAGTAATTTGGTTTGGTGCAGCATTTTACCAAGCCAACTAGCTGTGAGGTGCTTGTGTTCTCTTCCTTTTCACTTGTCTTTGTACAAACAAAATAGGAAATGCAGGCTCTGTCTATCAAAAAAGCATGTAGCTTTTCTTTTGTACTTAGATGAGAGAGATAAAATCAAACTAAAATCTCACATTAGCATTCTGCTTGTAAAATAAAACAGTGTCTTTTGGGCCAGAGGAGGTTTTTTTTTATTTATTTCAAAGCAGTCATGCACTACAGTCTGTGTAGTGGTGGCCTGTTTTGGTGACTTGTTTACTGGTGTGCCTTTCATACCCAAATTCTTGGCTACAGACAGAGCATTCAGATACTTTTTGTCAAAAAAAGAAGAAGAAAATTGTCTGAAATTGGAGCCAAGTTCACATTCTCTGGAGTACCGTTTCAGCCTTTGGGAGGACCATCTAGTGCAGAGTAACTGAAAACTCGAGCTAGGTTTGTTTGAACAATCTAAACTTAAAGAAGAGACAGCAAAACAAATACTTTTTAATTCTTGTACTTTTTATATTTACACTGGCAGTGGTGTCTTCCTCAGATAAAACGTTTTGATATTAAGCAGTTCCTCTAATTTTACTGGACTCTGTTTCTTTTTATGGTAACACACACTGTGCAGGAAGGTCATTATATGGGAGAAAAAAGCTGNAATAACTTTCAGGTTACACAATCAGCAATAAATTTTTCATTTTTGTACCTTAATAAAAGAAGAATAAAACCTTGTCTTTTCTAAGCCAAAACCGCTGCCTTTGGTTTCATCTTGAAATGAGGTTTCCTCATAAAATGACATGAGGCTGATCAGATGTTAACCATGTTAGGGATTCCTGCTGACCCAGTCCTGCACAGGAGTGAGGAAGGAGCCCTCATGACTTGGAACACGAGAGATGAAATCAACNCTAAACTTAAAGAAGAGACAGCAAAACAAATACTTTTTAATTCTTGTACTTTTTATATTTACACTGGCAGTGGTGTCTTCCTCAGATAAAACGTTTTGATATTAAGCAGTTCCTCTAATTTTACTGGACTCTGTTTCTTTTTATGGTAACACACACTGTGCAGGAAGGTCATTATATGGGAGAAAAAAGCTGTCAGCATAAAAGAGAAAGTTAACATTGCACATGTCTTTGTTTATGGGGTTCTTGGAATGTGCTGTGACTTGAGCCAAATGATGGCTTAAACTGTTCTTTTTAATATGCTGGATGGCCTCTCCTTATGTTCTGCCAGTAACAGGTACTCCACCTTGCAAGCACAAATTGTAAAATTATCTGTGAATTCATCTCAAATGTTTCCTTTGTATGTTGCTAGTACTTGCTTTAGAGACCATTTATATTTTTTGTAAAGGTTAGTGGAATGTGGTCGTGGTTGCATTCAATTTACCCAACTGTGTGTGATAAGAGCATTGACATGAATAATTGAAACATGTATTGGTTGCATATTCAAAACCAGTTTAGGTTTGTGCCAGTCTGTGTTGCCTGATGACTGTACATCACAGGGAGCCCTGCAAACTGCACTGGTGATTTTTGTCTCATTTAGTATTGCATTAACATCTGTGGCACAAATGGCCATTTATCACATGGTAGTTTTGTTTCAGTTCCAGAAGAAAGATGAAAGAAAATGCAGTTTCTCTACACTTTTTTTACCCCTTTGCCCTCATTTAACCTTAGACATGAAACTTGTTGGGGGATGGAAGTAAAAAAAGTGTAGAGAAACTGCATTTTCTTTCATCTTTCTTCTGGAACTGAAACAAAACTACCATGTGATAAATGGCCATTTGTGCCACAGATGTTAATGCAATACTAAATGAGACAAAAATCACCAGTGCAGTTTGCAGGGCTCCCTGTGATGTACAGTCATCAGGCAACACAGACTGGCAC